>JAOXJP010124074.1:0-13774 GCA_025762735.1 Platanus orientalis | reverse complement strand
TGAAGATGTTGAAGATGATGATGCTATAGTAGAATTAGCACACACACAAAACAAAAACAAAAAAAGAATCGGGAGCTAGAATCAGCGAAGTGACTTTTTTTGGCTCCCAAAATTCCACTCCCAAACAGATTTTAAGAGTGGTATCAGGGGAGAGAATCTAAACTTACCAAACGACTTTTTCTTTTTTCTTTTTTTTTTTTTTTTTTTTTTTGAATCTTGGGAGTTGAGATTGCGACTCTTTGGGAGTGTTACCAAACGCAGCCTTTCTCTCTTCTCTTTCTACTTCTTCCTCTTTTTCGTCTTCCTCACCCACAAACCCTAAGCTTAATCTACAGAAATTCACTTTGCGTCCCCACTACGAGAAAAACCATTTAACCCAAGTTTGTTCTTTATGGAATCTGTGTCCTTCAAGCCTTCAAGGTAGATGGAGTTTTCAAAAACTGTTTGGTGATGAATCTGTTAGCCTTCCGGTAATCCAGGTCTCAAAATTGCATCTTCAAGGTGCCAGAGTATAGTGACTGAGAGGGACTCCTCTGTTGGGATTGGCTTGTTTAGTGCAAGGAGTAGAGAGGTTCATCGAGGTTCTCTTATCTTCTCAAGGAAGGCATATCTTTGTTATCTCCTTTGAACATCTTGTTCCAATGGGTGATGATGCCTGATAACTCTAATTGATAAGTCAGCCAAAGCGGGGGTCCACAAGCAAAGGATGTATGCACAACCTTATCTAAGTGCAATCTTGATACGATCTTGATTGTATCCAGTTTGGATGTTTCTTCCATTGCAGGCATTACTTGGCGCTATAGAAATTGGAGCCAGTCTTTAGCTCGACTTTGTACATTTTATCTCTCTGTCTAATAAAATCGCTTTCATCTTCTATGATATCTCCTTGCACGATAGGCACATTCTTTTTAGTTGTCTGTTAAAAAAAGCTTTAGATGGTTTCTAGCATGACATTGTTTCATGAAACATGTTGTTAATTAAAATATTTATTTAAAAAAATTCTTTTCAAATTAAATACTAAGAAACTTTTAATGTATTAAGCCTTTTTATTGTAATACCTCAGTAAAAAAAAATTAATGTAAACTGTTGGATTCATAGAAGATATGTTTAAATGTTTCTTTCAAACGTTCAGAAAGAAGTCTTTTTCAGCTCTACTCCAGCTTATGCTAGAAGTAGGACACATTGGAATGTAAGCACTGAAACTTTTGGCATCAACGGTTTCAAAACATGTTCTCTCTCTAAAGATGAGCAAAACTTAAGAGGTCAGGAGAGAAAATTCTAGGAACTTTTATCAGAGATAAGAAGAGGTAGTCAGGATTATATCCCTTAATACTTGTTCCTACAAATTTTGAATTATTATTGGATAATTAAATGGTTTGTTTATGAATTTTGTAGAAACAACAGCTGCTATTAAAATTTATGCTCTAGGTGGACATGTTTTGCATTAAATATTAGGAGTCACGCATAACAAGAAAGTCTCCAATAATTTAAATTTTAATTAATTTAAAGTGAAATATAATTCTTTGGAGTTTTTAACCGGAAATCATTCTCCTATGATGAAAGTTGGTACCAATTCCATTAGGCTACATTATATAATCTTTTATCTTTAGAAAAATAATGTGTTAGATGTATAAAGATTTGTACTCTAGGGTTTTTAGGGATGATATGTATGCTCCAATGTGACATTCTCACCTTCAACCCTCTAGCGGAAGACCTCTCACTGACAATAACTAGACAGCTGTTGATTATTAAAATAAAGAAAATGATCGTATGATGCAGACATTGAGGACAAAGTCCATGTGGGGCCCACACACGTATGCAGCCTTTGGAGGGACTTGGGTGGACATCTTAGAGCTTTATTTATGTTTTTAGTACTTAGTTTGGTGTTTTTATATTATTTTATTCTTTATTTTCTGTTTTAAATAGAATAGAAAATGGGAGTCAATTATTTTATTGTTTGGGGGTATTTAGGGGTTTTTCAATTGTATGGGTTTTTAGAAAGGGACGATATCTATATTAGGGAAGACCTCTTGTATTTTTTTTTTTTTTTGTTTTCCTCAATGATTGAATAAAGATTTTTCTTTCTCCTTGCTCACGGCTGGAGCTCAAAACCTGGAAGGGTTTTCCCAAGTAGAGAGATTCCTAGGGATTGTTCTATTTTGTTGAGAGGCCAAGAACACTTGTTTCTGTAATGAGATGCTGCATTAACAGGTAATACTTCTTATATCTTCTTCTTTTATTGATTTTCTTTATTGAAATCCTAAGATCTAGGAGCATACAAGAAGAACCTTGCTGTTTTCAGATTTCTTTCCAAGAAATCTTGAAAACCTAAGCCTTATAACCCCTATTTTGCTTACCAGGAACTTTCTGGTTATTCCCTTTGCAACTGTGGGCTTCTACCACCCTAAACCCCTCCGTTTTGGCTTGGACTAAGTTTATCCATTAAAGAATCCCTCTGTAGATATTCTAAACTAATATCATATACTGTGGTTCCCTGTAAACCCCTTCAAATCTGTTGCAGATTTTCCATTGCAGAAATCTCTTAACTCCCTGACCTTTTATGCACAGTTTCTATAACTCCTTAGACCTACGGTTGTCTATAATCTCATTCCCAAGGCTTCTGCAGATGTCCCTTTGAAACCCATATTAACCTCTGACCTAAACTGGTTATACAGTTCTTGAACCTCTTCAAAGTTTCAAACCCTGTGGCAGCACATAGATAACTTCCTGACCATCTTCAGAACCCCAAAACGTAAACACATCACCCTTTAACCTGAGACTGCCTCTAGGTCATCTTCTGATCTGTTGCAGATTCCCTATACCAAAAATCCACACTCTAGAACCCTACTCAGACCTGTTTCAGATCTCCAGAAACTGACCCTTTAATTCCAGTCTTTGTTTGGGGTTTTGCAGAACTGATTCTCAAAATCTAACACTAAACTCTGTTTGTGAATTCCTAAAACAAGATATGGATTCCTACAAGGTTACGAATGATTTCAAAGCTTTAAGTTAATTGTTAGGGTTTATGATAGGATTTAGGGAAGCCTTAAATTAATGAAAAAGCCTTTGAAAGGCCCTAACTAATTTATGAGTCCCTTTGGAAAGACCCTAAAATATTATGAGAAGGGAATTTACTAGGTCATAACTAATTCAAAAGAGAAAAGTATCCAACAATAAGAATTAGAAGGAAGAAAGAACAAAGGAATAAGAAGAGATTAATGTAAAGATGGAGAAATATAAAGGTGAAGGCTGCTGTAAAATTCTCAGATTTCAAGAACAAGAGAAAATACAGATTTATGATTCTTGAATGAAAATATTGCGGAAAATTAAAGTCTACAGCAAATATGTACAATAGGAAGTCGAAAAGAATAATTTTGTTTGCAAAAAGTAAAATAAGAAAAGAGAAGATGCTGTAAGAAGAAGATGTAAGAGGTTAGAGAAGAGGAGAGGAGAAGAGAACAAGAAGTAGAGAAGTACTCACCTTAACTGTGAGGGATTGGAGGAGATATTTCATAATTCCTAAACTTTCCAAAACATAAAATTTTCTAAAGTTTAAACTCCTAAAACTTAAAACTTTCTAAAAAACATTATTCCTGTTTTTTCTAACACCCCCTTAGTAATTTGGTCTTGGACTTATTAGAAAGGTAACTGAATAACATATCTAATGATACCAAAATCAAGCCAAAAAGGCAAGTTTTTACCTTTGAAATAATAGGCTAACTATAAAAAACAGGATTATTCTAAAAAAAAAATCTTGAAAATTCTGAAAATTTCATGAAACACTCCTAATTTAATCCCAACTTCCTATCAACTTTCTAATTTGGCTCTAATGGCCCTATTACATATAAAACCACTAATTAAAGCTTCTAAAATAGGAAAAAGAAACATAAAAATAAGGCTATACTACTAGACACTCCATGGAAAACTACCCATGGTCTTCCAACTTCTTTTTGGCATGGTATGCTCCCGCATCAAGCCTGAGTGGAAGCCTATTCTATTCTTTGTGAGCCCATAACTTGCAGTTTTGCAGCCACGCCTAGGCTGTCCTGCTTCATTGTAAAACCCCAGTTATCTATTTGAAACTAAGGTCAAGCATTGCATTCGAATGAGTGACATTTTTTGTCTAGAAATAAATTTTCGTTTATTTTATGTTTTAGGCATGTCACAAGAAACTCTTCAAACAAGTTTTCCTCTCCCTCTTCATTCTTGGTGGTGGTTCTTGGTGGAACAAGTATGTTTGTATTTGGAACACATCTAAATACCTAAGACTTTTTGAAGACAAGGTTAGGTCTTCTAGTGAGGTGATTGACTCTATTGTTAGAAAAGTGGGTGGTTGGGTGTTGATGGCTAAAGAATTCTACACCACTCCACTTTCCATATTCCTTTGCAATTGGGTAGGCTATTTCTTGGTCCTCCCCGAAGGCAAGGAAGGCTTTGTTGGATTAGGACCCCCCTCCTAAAGATTGTTTTTAAGTTGAATTTTAATGGTGCTTCTAAAGGTAACCTTGGGCCTATAGGTTTTGGGTTTGTCCTTAGGGACCATTCGAGCAAGGTCATTTGCACACTCCATGGTCCCTTGGGGGTTATGTGACTCTACCTCTACTGAAGTTATGGGCCTTCTTATAGGCCTTCATAAATTTATGCGGCTTGGTGTGCATGGGTGTAGGGTGGAAGGTGACTCGGGGGTGGTTATTAGATGGGGTCTGGGCCAGGGTCCGTACTCTTGGCGCCACTCCTCTTCTTTGCATGAAATCAAGGAATTAACAACTGTCAGGTCTATCTCTTCTCACCATGTTCCTAGATGCCAAAATTCTCTAGCTGACAGTCTAGCAAATAGGGGGGTTCTTTCTCTATCTTTGTTTTGTGAGATTTTTTTGTTTTTTTTGAAAGGTAAGGATATCATTTATTGAATTAAAAATAAGATAAAGAGTACAATAAGGATGATCACTACGAAGGTGATACAAAAAGGATAACTAAAACCTAGACATAAGTATTATTACCACTCCTCACCCCATATCAAGTCCCATTCAACCTCGTCAAAGATACTCCATACCGAGGCCCATTCTTGTAGGATTGTTGTTTTATGAGAATTTTATTATGGAGGATTGTTAGTTTGGTTCCTTCCCTTATAATTTATTTTTTCCTTTTTTCTCCTCTTTAATAAAGTTCAAATATCTATCCCAAAATAAAATAAAATACCAAGGATCATTACAAGTTTGTTTCTTAGATGGAGACTGTTGAAAAATAATAAGTATATTAAGCCATAACTCTCTTATCACCTTGGGGTTTTGGGAGAGTTGGTTAATTTACTTCTCTATATGTTATCAGAGCAAGGTTAGGTCACATGTTCAAATCTCCCCACGGATGCACTTATTCTCTAGGCTCTTTGTGCAGTGTGCACACCGAATTCCCCCTTGTTCATTGTCCAGGAGTGTCCCTCTTAAGGGGGGTGTTGAAATATAACAAGTATATTAACTCATACCTTTCCTATTACCTTATTATTTTGGGAGAGTTGGTATATTTATTTCACTATCGAGACCTTTACAAAGAAAATGAGGATTATAAAATTGCTTTTAATAGTAAACTTTATCTATCAAATATATAAGTTTTGCCAATTTTTTCTCCCTTGTGAATTCCTTTTTAAGTTTCCTTTAGTTATATCTATTGTATCGTACAACTTAAAAAGACTGAACAATATTCTAGCAAGGAATATTCAACCAAATAATAATAATAATAATAACAATAAACCCAATTCTAAGCATCTATATCATGGATGCAAGGAAACCATCTACAGGTTGAGAAGCTCACTTCTTGGGAAGTAAGTGCAATGTGGTTTCCCATTTTTGGGGAAGCATGTTGGAATCAAAGTGGGAAGCGAGTCGGAAGTACATAGGGAAGCAAGTTAAAACCAATTTGGCAAACAAGTTGGTCTCAATGTTCTTTTTAAAAGGTATGACTAATTATTACCAACATATGATTCTTAAATATTCTTTCTTCCAAGAGTATTACTTGCATAACATGATTCTATGTTATTTGTTATCATTTCCAAAACAATTTGGGACTAAGTTGGAATCATTTTTTCATTTTTTATGGCATGACTAAGTATTACCAACAAATAATTCTTATATATTCCTTCTTCTAGCTGTATTTACTTATGTAACATGATTTTATGTTACTTGCATGGTAAAACTCTTAAGTTAGTTGTTAGTGTTGTATAATTGTACCTATTGATCGTTATTATTTTTTATTTGCTTCTTATCTGTATTTCTTTATTATGATATGGTCTCATTTCAATGCATGGTCGTTTCATGAACATTTTCTAATGATCTAGAAATTGTTTCTAATTCGCTTCATACTCATCACAAAAAAAATTTATAATAGTTCCTCAATTATCTCTTTAACTTCCTTAATCGCTTCTCTTTCACCTCTCCATCATTTTCGGTACACTTCTCATTTGCTTCCAATAGCTTCTTCATTCTCATTTCCTGATTCCAAAGGATTTTTTTAGCCTTTCTTCTTGCTTTCACATCTCACTCTGGTAGCTATGGTCTATATAAAACGTAGGGGACTAGATATCAGAAATTATACATAATGGAACAATGGTGGCTCTCACTATTTTCAATGAATAAGGATTAAAGAGCACCCACTTTATATGCTCAGTCCCAAAGAAGCCTTTTATGTCAAAGGAAACCCTAGTAATGAGGCCAATCTATCAGAGTGAAATTGCCAACTAGAATGGACAAGACAAAATAAATATGGTTTGGTGGCTTTAGCTCTAAATAGAATAGATATATGTAGCTCAGACAGAGAAAAGTAAAATAAAATAAAATAATAGGCAATTCTTAGTTACATAATGTAACAGTAGCAAGCTCATAGCTCATGCTAAGCACAAAAGAAAAAGCACTAGACTTTATGACAAAAGGTCCAAAGATTAAACCTCAGTCTCTTGTGTACTTCTGACAGTTGAGCATGCATTATTCTTGATTGGTTTGCCAATTCCTGTCAGAAGCAATTTAGCCTAAATACAACATATTATTGACATGAAATAGAGTTGAAAAATATCAAGGACATTATTGGCAACTAGTTTGTGATGCATACCTCTACCGTTTGAGTACTGCAAGAAAAACAAAGTGGCAAAATCAGTACTTTTTTTCTAATTTAAATAACAGGCAATGAAGAATTTTAGGTCTTAATCAGATTGATGAGCTCCAACTTGAATGAAATTTTCACATACCTAGTACCCAAGAAGTCATGTATATTTACATCGTGATCCAACTTCTTAAATGTTTTCTTTAGTACCTATACTCTCAAAAAAGGCATCAAAACGTTTTAATCAACATATAGTGATCAATGCATACCATTAAAACTGAAGGGGAAATTTTATAATACAGCTACAAGACCAACATGTTGTGTATGAAGCAGAATACTGGGTAACCAAGAAACAACACATAGACAGAATGAGTTTAGCCAAGATAAGGATGTTGAGATGGATGAGTGACAAGACTATGAAGGATTGAATCAGAAATTAATGCATTCTCGGAAACTTGACAAGATAAGGGAAGTCAGATGAGATGATTCTCTCATGTGCAAGGAAGACCAATGTGTTGGAATCTAGGTATATTCGGTAATTAGCTTTCTTTGCTTTAAAAAAATTAAGTATTTAAAACTAAATAATATGGTTAACTAATAGAGTCAAACAAGAAGGTGTCGTTATCACATTTCTCGTAGAAAATTGAGGCCTGTAAAGATCACTTGATTAAGTGGGATGAGGTTTGTATGCCCAAGGTAACAGGAGATCCTGGCATCGGAAACCTAGTTCTCAAATAATAAAGCACTTCCTGGAAAATGGATATGGAGGTTTGTCTTTGAAGGAGGAAGTCTGTGGCAATCCTATATATCTTGAAATTATGGTTTGGGCCCAAATGGCTTGATCTTAAACCCCACAAATTTCACCTTGATGTGGAAACACATCATTGAAAATCGGTCTCTTGTTTTCCCTCACTTGCATTTCCTTTTGGTGATTGGCAATGGTCTCTGTTAGTTTTTGGAAAGATGTTTGGTGGGGTGACATTACTCTTACTTCGTCTTTTCAAGACTCTACCGTATTTCTTCACAAAAGGACTCCTCTGTCTCATAAATCCTTTCCATCTCTTCCTCCGGTATTTCATGGAATCTCTTGACTCTTGTTCTCTAGGGACCTTCGTGAATTTGAAATCAACATTGTGGCTTCCCTCTTATCCTTCCTTAAAGATGTGAAAATCTCTATTGATGTTCCTAATAGGTATTCTTGGTCCCTTGAATCTTCGGGTGTCTTCTCCACAAAACCTTTATTTTCTTTCCTTTGTTCTGGTCATCCTCTGATTATGACTTTCCCAAGGAAAAAAAGTATGGAATGGGTTGCCTCCTCCTCATGTTAATTCTTATGAATTGCTACTCTTAGATGAATGAACATAATGGATATGCTTCAAAAAAGACGGCCTTATATGATGCTCTCCCCTCACATTTGTTACATTTGTTGCATTTGTTTGAAGGATGGGGACTCCGGCTAGCATATTATACTTCATTGTGCTTTCACTAGATCAGTTTGGTATTAATTTCTATCTCGCTTAAATATACATTGGGTAATGCCCAATTGTTTGTTTGATCTCGTTTGACAATGGAATGAAAGCTTCTTGGACTCCAGTGGGAAAAATTTTGGTTAGCCATTCTACATGGGGTTTGTTGGGGCATTTGAAGGGAACGAAATAGAAGGATCTCTGAAGGAATATCCAAGCCTTCTTTAGAGGTGACCGAATCTATTGCTTTTGTGGTGGCTTCATAGGCATCGTCTTCTAAGGTTTTCTGATTTTTTTTTTTTTTTTTTTTGGATAAACTTTTAGAATTTCTCAATTAATGATCTTATTAGGGATTGGCCTTCATGTTTACTTTCTGGTATATTATCCCTTGACTTCTAGTGTGGTTCCTTAATGCTATCTTTGTTGTACTCTTATTGTATTTTTTATTCATCTTTTAATAAAATTTGTTATTCAACAAAAAAAAAAAAAAAAAAACTTTGTCCAAGGGATTGTTACCAAGCTATCACCATAATATAACCAAGCTTGAACTCAACTCCTATGTTTATATGGGTTTGCACTACCCAACAATGAACATATCGGATACTCTTGCCAAAAGTGGTCGCATATGAAAACTTTTTTCAAATTTTCCACTCTTAATCAAGTTCTTTGAGCTTAAACTTGGAATCATAAATCTTTGATAGTCAAAAGACTTGGAAAAACCACTTACTGATTCAAGCAGTTTTCATAAAAGAAAACCCACTGATCTTGGGGGGTGTGATACACATATCCAAGTTGTTTCCACGAGAAAAATCCACTGATCCAAGGGTATCAAGCGTGGATTCAGGTAGTGGTACCCAAGATCCAAAAGATAAATAAGAGAAATCGAGCTCTTTAATGGATGTCATTTCTCATTCTTGAAGACTTATTTATGTCTTTAAAACTCCAATTATATGGTCCTCTCTTGAGGATTAAATGCCCCACTAGCTCCCTCAAATACATGTCTTATAGAGATTTTGGGCATTGTTTCATCATGTCTCTCTCAAGCCTTTTGAAGTCAATCTCAAGTCACATCCACCTTTTTCTTGTCCAGGTTCAATGAAGATTACATGTTCTTAAGAAGGGAACAAGTTTCGAGACGCGTGAGCTTCTAATTTCTTGGATTACACGTTTCGGGATCTAAGGTACACAAGGCTTTACCTGTACAATGCATGATGGGTCACGAACTAGTGAGGCGGTGACCCATTTGCACTTGCGACTCATCCTGCTCACAAGCTCAACTTCTTTGTTCATAAATCATCTACTCATGGATCTAACCAACTTGTGGGCTCAATCTTCTCGGCTCAAGCACAATGCCAATCCTCTAGAGATCAATCAGGTTGCTTGTGACTCAAACCAATTGTGGTCCTTGAGTTTCTCATGACTAGTCATCTCGCTTGTAATTCATCATGAATGCTCCTAGGGTAAGTGACTCCATGACAATGTGCACTTGCGAATTGCTAAGTGCACCTCAAGCACTCTTATGCCCAAGCCCTTTCCCATGCGCGCGTTTCGCACCTTGCAACTCACTAGACTACCACACTTGTGAGAGTCCCATGAGACATAAGACAATGCTCAAGCCTTGCTTATTGATCACACTTATTTTTCTATCTAAGCAATATGGGACTAAACTCTTTTATGAGAGAAGTCACCATTTAAACCCAACCAAAACCATTCAAAACACAATTTATTTCTTTATAAAAATAGATTCCAAAACCTAATTTAAAATGTCATTTCAACACCATGAGAAATAGTGATACGGTGGAGAAGGTGTTAAAAGGACAAGAGGAATACCAAAGTTGACTTGACTTGAAGTAATGGAAAAATGCTACAAGTGCTTATGATTTAACGTAAGATATGGGCCTAGATAGAGTACAATAAGAAAATAGGATTCATGTAGCCAACCCCAAGTAATTGGCTAAGGATTAGTTGATTTGAGTTAAGTGGAGATAGTGATGATTAATTCTAATTCTAATTCAATTCTCTTACTAATATAAAGGCAGTGCAATGGCATATGCAGTGGAAGGAAAAAAATCATGAAGGATAGACTTACTTCAAGGCTCTCCAACTTCCTGTTCCAATCCAATAAAAAACTATTAATCATTAATGATCATATCGCTCAATAAATAACAAGTCACAAGGAAAATGAATTTGGTTGCACCTTTTCGCCCTTTCTTGTGGAGTTAATTGCGCAAACTTTGCAATAACCTCTTCAATGGTGCTGAAAGAAAGTGGAGAAGATTATCAAACAAAACTTAAAAAATAAATAAATAAAGAATAAGAACAAAATATAAAACTTGTGTTAGATTACATAGAAATGAAAGCATAAAGTAAAGAGAAAGATACTGATCAGAAAAGTTTTAAACTCAATAGAGCATAATTAGAAGTGCATGTCCTAAGAACTCAGATGTCACCATACAACAACCTGTTTGAATGTTTACTATAGTTTAAAGCACTTGTCTGATACAGTACAACACATCAAAAGGGAATTTGTATTGCCTGACACTAGTAAGAGTCCACTACATGACTTGGTTCTGAAGTGAACCATAGTGACCCATGTTTGTGTGTAAACATCTAACATTTACTGACAAAATAATTCTCATGTCAGCCTAAGTGTGATAATTGTCCAAGGAAACACATCATTAGTGGAAAAAAAAATACTTGAATAAAATAAAAACAAAAACATGCTAGAATTAAAAAATGTGTCTTTGATGATTTAAATGAATATAAAATTTTGCGTAAAAGGATTCTGGTTTCAATATAAGATAAAACAATGGAAAATATAAATCAGGATAATATTCTTTATGCAATCTATAAGAGAATAAAAACAAAAGAGGGGGGAAGGCCTAAGATAAAATGGGGCTATTTTTGCTTTCTTTTATCACTATACACTTCTTTACTTGCTGAGAACCCACCTAAGAGTAGAAAACAAAAAAAGAAATGCAAAATAAAGACAGATGGTTTCAACAAAAGAACCTGTCAGTACTGGTTAAACTGGTTCAAAAATCAGAACAACCTTTTCATTCTTCTCATAGTTTCTTCTAGTCTTTTGTGACCCAGTGCAATGTTCCTTGCATTTCTTGTTTCGAAACAGTTATCATGCTATCTAGGCTCACTAAGCACTTCTTCAGGCATGATGAGAACACTTGCTCAATTCTATTATGAACTATTCATGTAGACAGCACTGAGTAAACAAGAAATTCAATCAGTTCTGATCATAGAGGAGTAGTTGCCCCAAGATGATATCCATGTGGTACTAACACATGTACACCAATGGTGTTTTGTTAATTTATAAAGGCCGTGCAAATTACTAGAAACACCTTATGTTAGCCACATGTAAACACCAGAGTGAGAGTGGTGTTAAGGCAACTGCAAAAGCAATTGTAGCTGGCATTCCTCTAGTAAGTGATGGTGCATAATTAATCAAGTTATATGGTTTACTCCATTAGGTCATTGCTTTGGTGCAATGGTAGTGGCTTGGGCTGTCAGCATGAAAATGTGGGTTCGAGTCTCGTGGCTGTGGGAGCAGCATTGGGTAATGACCTTTTTTTATATGGTTTTCTCTATGTCACATTAAAACTCAGACCTTCGCATTGGGTTGGTCAGCCTACATAACAGGGCTCAGAAATCCATATCTCAAGTAAAATAAAAAATTCTTACCAATTAGAGCAGGCCTTGCTAAGAGAAAAAATTAGAGTACCTGTGTTCTCCAAGACACAATGTAGCCTTGCCGGTTGGTGAAAACATGAGAAGAGCAATGTCTATGTCACATAATATTGATAACTCCCTAGCTTTCTTCAAGATACCAGCCCTCCGTTTTGAATAGGTCACTTGTCGGCCACTCGTATTCTCCAATCTCTTAATCTTTAGCTTGACCCTCCCCATCCTACAGATTTTCACAGAGAACCCCTTAGTCCCTTAACCCTTTTCAATAATCCCGGACTTCTGATCTCCTAAAAAATAAAAAGCCTCCAAATTCTAGCTCGAATTGGTCCTTTTCCACATGCTTTCCCACTAACCCATTTCAAATTTGCATCAACACAATTCCCTGAAAAATGCAACTGAAGAATCCATTACTACCACCTTGGATCCCCTTTAAAACCACATAAAAACATCAAAAATCAAATCAAGATCGGCAAAAGACAGAGAATGAATCAAAGGCAACCAACCAACCCAGCAATTCAAACCCAACAAATCAATTTCAGTGACTACCACGAACCTATTAACAGCACTCCTCTATAGCTAAAAAGGAAACCCAATCAATAAGAACCATACAAAACCTACCGAATCCCATCCAAAAAAATAGGCACAACCCATGACAAATCAAACTGCAACTTACAAACCCAGATAGATAAAACAACCAGTATCATGACCGAACAAATTTTAACAATACCCACATGGAGATTCCAACCTTTTCAAAGACAAATAACACCAAATCAACAACCACCGAGATGACAGAAACTACAACCAATTTAAACTACATAATTCCAAAGTTGGTAAAATGGGACAAGCTCGATGAATCCAGCCAAAGAGGGGGGGAAATAATGGAGATTAAAAAAGAAAGAAAGAAAGAAATAAAAGAGATTCAGAGAGAGATGTATAACTTACATCACACGACAGGCCGAGCTGTAAAACCGGTACTTGAATACGAGCAGGAGAATCGGAAGGAGTTAGAAATTCCAAGACCAACCAACAAATTAAAAAACGGGGATTTAAGAACCCTAGAAATCGATTTCGGGAACCACGAGACTCAAACAGACGGCGACGAGCCTCCTGCAGTCCTGCCCTTCAACCTTTCAAGAGAATCACTAAACCCTCTCGACCAAGAAAGCTCCTCCTTATTAGGAGCCTGTCACCGACATTTTTCAAACGAAAAACCCAAGTGATCCGATATGTCGCCGAAACGCGCGATACTATATAGCCTTTGCTTTTTGCATTATTTACGCAGTAAAAAACTTTAATATACCGAAGTTTAACCAGTTTTAGAGGGCTATTATCAGAAAACAGAAACCTTTGTATTATATTTCCTCGTACAGGGAATATGCTCGAGTTGAAATCGTCTACTGCAGCGTGAAGTGTGGTAAATTCTGGCATCATCTACAGTGGGACACATGCCCCTAAAAATGTGAAAATCACCATCCAAAAAGTGAAAATGATCAATCAAATTTTTTCTCTCCAATTTT
>JAOXJP010124063.1:0-13774 GCA_025762735.1 Platanus orientalis | reverse complement strand
ACTTTTAACAGTCCAAAAAAGAGCCAAAATTTGGTTGATCGTGTACACCATGGACTCCTTAAATCCAAGGCAACTTTTGCCTAATTAAAAGGACCCTCCTAGAATTAAATAAATTATGAAAAACAAAACCTAAAATAGAAAATTAACTTTTCTCTAAATAGAGTCAAAAGAACACAAAATTACATCATTTTAAATCGTGCTCTTTTGTGACGTAGCACATACACAAGCCAAAAAAAGTTGTCCACATCAGAACCCATTTTTTCTCTTCTTTTTTCTTTTGTTCTTCTCTACTAAATTTCTTCAACTGTGTCATGAAAAAAAATAGGTTATAGGTCCACACTACTTCTATAATACATATCCTTTTTTTTAATGTTCTATTTTTTATATGTAAAACCATCATTTATCTTAAAGATTAAATGTTGTTTTTCCATGGCACCCCTTATCTTTTTTTGAATGGAAAATAAAAAGGATAAGGGGTTTTATCTTGGCAGTTCAAATCTACAATAATGTCATACCATTAAATCATCAACTTTTGTTAAGGACCAAGGCACAAGATGGAAATCAGACGCAACACCCTACATAAAGATCCCATAGTAAAAGAGCACTTTAATACAATTACTCCTCAATGCAAACAACTGAACCTTCCACCCAAATAATGAATCATCGCAGACTCGCAGTTCCTACCTCTTCTCTCCTTTCTTGTGGGTTGTAATCTCAACATAAAAGGAGTCATAGAAAAAAGAACTCTTAATGCTACCATGATAAATCAATTAACTGAGTTGCACATTCCATGTATTCGGGGTAATATCATCAACCCAATAATCAGCCACCAAGGCTTGCTTGTTCATAGCTAGATTGAATATCAAAGGGGCTTCTTCCATAAGACGTCTAGGACTATATCATTTGTCAAGTCAAAATAAAAAAATCGGTGCCACTACCTATATTCATAGAAACCGCCTATTTGAACCACTCCGAGTGCAAGGAAATACCTTCCCATAAGCCAAGCCCATGGCCTGCAGACACCTTTTTGGTTTCCCACTTATTAATCAACCCGTATTTATCTGCAATAATCCTCCTCCAAAGGCTATTATCTTCCATCATGAATCTCCAAAGCCATTTTGAAAGAAGAGCTATGTTAATATCCCGAATTCTTCTAATACCCAACCCTCCAAGGTTCATAGGTTTATAAGTCTCACTCCAAGCAACAAGATGATGGCCTTCAGGCCCTTTCCAACTCTCCCACAAGAACAATCTTTGCATCTTCTCAATCACATCGGCAATAGATGATGGGATTACAAAGAGGGATAGATAATAAGTAAGAAGACTAGAAAGCACAGATTTGATGAGAGTGAGCTTACCCCCCTTGGATAGATACACCTTTCCAACCTGCCAATCTCCTCTGGATTCTATTGAGGACCGGAGTCCAGGAATCCTTCTTTTTGTATGGGGCTCCTAAGGGAAGACCAAGATAGGTGGAAGAGAGGGAATCCACCTGACAACCCAAAATCTCGGCCATGATGTCAATATTAGGGACTTGACCCATAGCAAAGAGTCTGTGTTTAGATAAATTCACCTTTGAACCTGACACCAATTCAAAGCATCTAACCACACACCATAGAAGACGCATTTGGTTGGTGGAGCCCCTACATAACACAAGGGTATCGTCTACAAATTGAAGGTGCGAGACAACCAAACCTTCCCTACCCATCGGGATCCTTTCGAGCAACCACCCTTGGAAAGCTTTAGCAAGCATCGCACCAAAGGCCTCAAACACAATCAAGAAAAGGAATGGCGATAATGGATCACCTTGTCTCATGCCCCTCAAGCTCTTTAAATAGTTTATAGATTCACCGTTCAACATGATGGAAAAAGAAACCAAACCATAGTATTTTTTTTCATCCAAGTCCTCCATTTTAGACCGAATCCCATCCTTCGCATCTTATAATCTAGAAAATCCCAATTAACTCTGTCATAGGCTTTTTCCAAATCCAACTTGCAAAGGACTCCACAAGACCCTTCTTTGAGGATCGAATCAATAACCTCATTGACAATCAAACCCCCGTCCAGAATCTGACAACCTCCAATAAACGCCCCCTGAAGGCATAAGATAACCATGTGAAGAACCAATTTTAACCTGTCGGCCAACAGCTTAGAGAAGATTTTATAAACATTTCCAACCAGGCTAATAGGTTTGTAGTCTTGAATTTGGGATGCTCCACCCTTTTTGGGAATGAGGGAAATATAAGTGGCATTACTACTAGTCCAAGAAGTCAGAGACATCAAAGTCCTCAATAGTTTTCACAAGATCCTCTTTCACCAACTCCCAACAAGCTTTAAAAAAGCCATAGTAAAACCATTTAGGCCCGACACTTTATCTTCCTCAAAGCCCCATACAACATTCCTAACCTCCCCCATAGAAATAGGTCTTTCAAGCCACTCCATGTTCTGCTCATCCAACTAAGGAAAGTCCACACAATCAAGCTTGGGACTCATCCAACTAAGTCCACGCCATCAAGCTTGGGACAGCAAACAACAGAATTCGAATAGCTCCTTAAAAAAACCCACCACGTGATCTTAGAGAACAGCCACATCTTCCACCATATCATTGCCTATATGAAGGCGAGAAACAGAATTAATACTTCTTCTACAAGAAGCAACCCGATGAAAAAATTTAGTGTTGTCCCCTTCATTGAGCTAATGGACCTTTGACTTCTGCTTCCATTTAATTTATTCCATGCAATATACTCTTTTGAACTTCTCTCTAATGCATCCCTACAAGATATATCCTTGCAAGATAAACCAAACTACTCTTCTTAACCCACCAAGCGATTTCGTCAAGAATAGATCATTACATTTCTTCAATAATCCCGAAGGTATCCTTATTCCAAGTCCTAAGATGAGCCCTCAAAAGTTTCAGCTTGCCTCTAAGTCTCTATCCCGGCCTCCCTTCCACCTGAAAATGGGATCACCACTCCTGAACCAAATCAACAAAACCTAGATGCTTAAGCCACATGTTCTCAAATTTGAAGGGCTTTGGCCCAAACGCCACATTTTTTCCCCTCAACAAGATGGGAATATGATCCAACAAAGACCGCGGCATTGACTCCCCAACCATATTTGGGAACGAATCATCCCACTCCAAGGAGACTAGAAATCTATCGAGTTTACCAAGTGATCTCCTGAAAATTCGACCAAATAAAAAATGCATCATCAATATGCATCTCCCTCAACCCGAAATTATCCACAAAGTCAAAAAATAATTACATTCCTCTGGTGCGCCTGTTGCCTCCCCACTTCGCCCCTTAACCTCATTGAAATTACCACCAATATACCAAGGGCCTTCCCATCGGCTTCCGATACTCCCAAGTTCCAACCAAAAATCCTAAAACAAAGAACCATCCCTCGAACCATAAACTGAAGTAACAACCCACTAGGGGGCGCCCCGCTTTTAAGCACACCTTTGATAGATACCGAAAAAGACTCCCCCCAATACTCCACAACCAACACCAATGAAGAGTCCCAGACCACCCACATGCCCCCCAGAAACTCCAGTCGAGGGAAGAAAGATCCCATCTGGAAAAGCATACAAACAAACCTCTCAAAGAAGACCTTTGTCTATCGATCCCAATTTAGTTTCCTGAAGGAGAATCACCACCGCCTTGCTTCTGGACACCACATCCTTGATAATAGCCACCTTTTCCTTACACCACAAACCCCGAACATTCCATGAAAGAATTGAAATCGACATGAGAGACAAAATAAAACCCAATAAAAAAAACTGTAGAACCAAACTAAGGAGCAAAACCCACTAAGAGAGCACAGGCTGCCCCTCCCCACACTACCACCCCTCCCTTTGTAATTAATCCCACAATCTAAGCTCTTCACCTCCCTATGAACCCTTCGCCCTCTAGTCCGCAAACCTCTTAGCAATCCTTCCCTCTAAGGCGGAAAGGAATTCCCAAGCCTACCTCTCCACTCTTGCGAACGACAACCCCATGAATTTACTAGCATCCATCTTCTCAAGAACCCATAAAGAGACTTCGAAAATAGGACTCTCCTAATCGGCAGCCACCACCAACGCTTAAGAAGAGATTCCCCAATGGAGGTTCCAAAGGATCTTTCAGCCAAAGCCTTATCCTAAAGCTGGTTGAACGACAAAGATTCCTCCGCAAATGGACCTTCGAAGGGGATCAAACCTCTGTTGTTCTACTTCGGCTCAACCAACAGGGAACCCTTACCTTGCATGATCACAATAGTCTCTAAACCAGGCTCATCACCTCGTTGCATAGGATTGCCGCCTCAACGAATGTCCACATCATATCCTGAAGGACAAAAGCTAACTTTTTAAGCCGAAGGGATACTAAAATCAGGAGGTCGACTGGTCAATGCTTGTGGTGACATCGATCATCTGGAGGATTCTCCTCTCTAGTAGGCCACCGAAACAACCTCGAGGGCTTGATTCATTTGGGAAGACTACAAATAAATCAGCGGGGTTGTCAAAATGGGTCGAGACCCAATTAGTAGTTCAACACCCCTGGGCTTTGCAGATACCCAACCCCAGCCCAAATCCCAAACACTGTTGAGATAGCCCATTAGATTTCAGACGGAAACCCGAATTACGCTTTAGAGCTCAATGTGAAATATCCCTCATCCATGGGGTGCCATTTCCACGATAATGGGTCCACTAGTCCAAGGCTATATTAGGGAATTTACCCACTCTCGCCTCATCAGCGTCCAAAGACATTAAGGAGCACGAGGGATTAAATGCACAAGGAGCAAGAGCATCCACCTCCGCCTTGGAGATTACCTCTTCAACAATCGAGTCCTGACCACCCTCACATACCACCACGTCGCCATGTTCCTCAGACGATTCAAAATTTGAAATGTCTCCTTGACGAGCCTTGTCTCTTGACTCTTAAAAACCAAAAACCACCCTAAGAAGCGGTAAAGCAAAACCACCATGAACATCTCTCACCGGGCCGACCACCTGTTGTCCCTGATCCAACGAATCCCTATTTTCCCCCTCGATTTCCACCATCACCCTAAAGGAAAAGCCTCGATCTCACACAGTCAAATCTCTAGGGATCCTGTCAGGGTCACAAGGACGAAGCTTTAGGAGAACCCATCTACAATCGGAAAGCTCCAAAGCCACCGGATCGATCATGCTACAACCCCCACAAACTTTACTCAATTCAACAAAGATATTATGGGTCCAAAGGTGAAAAGGGAGGCCGCGAATACGAATCCACCATTCCTTCACCCATGAATTGAGGAGAACAGATCCCAAAACCGAATTCCAATGATAGAAAACCATACGGGTGCGGGCCACCTTCTTCGACCATGGATGTCCAGCCAATCCCAGCCAATCCACTTCCTCTCGAGACACCCCAAATAATAGCCCCCTATCCTTTTCGAATGGTAGAATGGATAATCCCTTGGAGCGTCCCAACGATGATTGAACCAAGGAAAGAATTTCCTACAAACTGATAAGGGAATCCACTCGATCAATGCAGACGACTTTCAACCAAAAAGCCAGCTATTCTCAACTATTTCTGCCCACCTTGGGGACCCAGGCCCCTTTAGAATGGCCCTCCACACCAGAACCCCTAGGCATTGGGAGAGGAGGAAATCTTTTTGCACAGGAACTAGGGGCTCTCGACGACTTCTTTTGTTCACTGCAAAAACCTAACAAGAATATCAGCCATTTGTTGCCAATCAGAACCCCTCAACTCCTCCGGAACCAAAATACGGTAACCCCTTCCACGTTTTCAGACAATAATCAAAGATCCATAAAATAAATCATGCTATACAAATAGATCCTCCCCCAATAATAAATATACAATTCCATTCATGGCCATAAAGATTTGAAGCCAAACCAAATTAGCTCAAGAAACCATGTGAACACCATGCCTCCTTGCGAAACACAATTCTTCAAGATTTCCATTAAGGAAAAAAAATGAACTTGAACATGCACAGCAAGTACTAATATGCCTCTAGTAATAGAATTTTTTTCATATGGGAAAGAACCAATGCCACTTGGCAAATCAGCTATAAAAAGATTAAGCCCCCATGGAAAACAATAGCCTTTATCTTCTAAACAAGCCCACAACACCTCAATGGAGACATCACCCCATTGTCAATCAAACATCGTCAGTGAGCCAAGGAAGTGGAATGTTAGGGGGTCTAGAAGGAGGGGCTACTAGAAGTTGTCAATGAGGATCCTCAATTGGAATGTTTAGGGCCTTGGTAGCGCCAGGAAAATAAGACTAATGAAGAACTCTATCAAGGCAGCTAAGGCTTATGCTACAAGAAACAAAATTGGAACAAATAGACAGTGCACGGGTGCGTAGCATTTGGAGCATTAGAAACAAAAAATGGGTTGTGTTGCCTTCAACTGGGGCTTTAGGGGGTCTATTGACGATCTGGAATGAGGAAAAGTTTAAAGAGATTGAGTCCATGTTAGGTGCTTAATCCCTCTCCATCAAATTTAAAAATAAAAGTGATGGCTTTGAATGGTTTCTATCCTCAGTTAATGGTCCCATTCATCCCAAAGATAGAGAAGAATTTTGGATGGAACCATCTAATGTCTCCGCATTATGGGACTGCCCTTGGTGTTTAGGGGGGTAACTTTAATGTCATTAGATTTTCTCATGAGAAGGGGGGAGGAAGCAATTCGATAGTTTCATTAATGATTGTGCTCTCACTAACCTTCCTCTCACAAATGCAAGGTTCACTTGGTCAAACATGCGGTCGGTACCTATTTGTTGTAAATTGGATAGAATCCTTATCTCCTCACAATGGATAAATCTTTTTGGTCAACCATCTTTCATCCAATTGTTCTCAAGAGAGGCTCCTCCCCTTTCCGTTTCAAGAATATGTGGCTATCTCACCCCCAATTTCACAATGGACTATCCAATCGGTGGCATAGCTTGCATGTGGATGGGTGGAAAGGTTTCTATTTTATGAAGAACCTCAAGGCATCAAAATGAAACTCAAATTTTGGAACAAAGAAGTTTTTAGTAATATTGTAAAATCAAAAAATGAAAATTTCTCTAGATTTGGAGACCTTGGATAGAATTGAGGAATCAAGAAATTTGGATAGCAACGAATGGGAGGAAAGGTGCAAACTGAAAAAGGATTTTGAAATCATTAAAAATTAAGAAATTTTTTACAGATAAAAATCACGTGTCAAATGGTTTAGGGAGATTGATGATAACACAAAATTCTTCCATAGGTTGGCAAATTCTAAATGTAAAAACCAGATCACACAAGTTCAAATTGATGGAAGAAACACGAAGGACCTAGAAGAAATTGAACAAACCTTTTGCCAATTATATAAGGAGCTTTATACGCTTCTCCCCCCAATTAATGTAGAAGTGTGATTGGTTAGAGTGGAGGTGCATTTCAAGTTCCAAAGCTGAGTGGTTGGAAAGACAATTTGAGGAGTACATAAATTGTTCTATAATGGAGATGAATGGAGAAAAAGCCCTTGGACCGGATGGCTATGGCCTTTTTTAAAAGTTGTTGGGAGGTGGTAAAAAGTGATTTGATGCTAGTCTTTAATGAGTCTCTTGAGAGGGGGATAATTAACAAGCGTATGAATTCGACCTACATTGCTTTAATTCCAAAAAAAGGTCTCTTCGCCCCTAAGGACTACCAACCAATCAATTTAATTGGAAGTGTTTACAAAATCATTGCAAAAGTCCTTTCAAAGAAAATCAAGGAAGTCATGGGAAACACAATATCCATACCTCAAGGGGTGTTTGTTCAGAATCAACGAAATTTAGATGAGATCTTGATCGCAAATGAATGTGTGAAGGAGATGAAATCAAAAGGGATAAATGGCATCATTTGCAATGTGATCCTTGAAAAGGCTTATGATTATGTGAATTAACAGTTCCTTCATTATGCCTTTCTCCAGAAAGGTTTTGGTTCTTCATTATGCCTTGCTCCCTAAAGGTTTTGGCCCCAAATGAATGTAATGGATCAATGGGTGTATATCCTCGGTCCATTAAGACCTCCTTGTAAATGGCATTTCAAGGGGTCTCTTCTAGGTTAGGAGAGGTTTGCGACATGGTGATCCATTATCACCCTTTCTTTTAACCATTGAGATTGATACCCTACAAAGAGATCTTATCAGAGGTTTCAAGATTGGTAGAAACAATGTCGTGGTCTCTCACTTTTAATTTGCAGATGATACTATTCTATTTTTGTGAGGCCTCAGGTTCCTATATAAACAATCTCAGAATCATTATATAGTGTTTTGAGAGGATAACCAGACTTAGAAAAAAGCAAAATTGCAAGTCTAAATCTTTCAGAGGAGTAGCTTGCCTCATATGCATAACTATTGGAATGTTTGATGTTAGTTTGACCCCTAAAGTATCTTGGCCTGCCCTAGGGGGCAATCCTAGATCCACAGACTTTTGGGCTACAGTTTGGAAAAAAAATGGCAAAAACATTAAGTTCATGAAGAAAAAAACCTACATGTCATTGGGAGGTCACATTACTTTAATCAGATCAACTGTGTCTAACCTCCCTATTTATTACCTTTCCATCTTTAAGGCACCAATTGGGGTTGTCAAAGAGATTAAGAAAATGCAAAGGGGCTTCCTTTGGGAAGCAAGTGACTCCAAGAAAGACAACCTCGAGAGATAGTGTGAAGGCCAATAAAGAAAGATGGGTTAGGTTTAGGACACTTATTTGAATGTAATGATGCCCTCTTAGCTAAATGGCTTTAAAGATTTCCTCGGCAACCACATAGCCTATGGCATTCAATTATAAGTTCAAACTATGGCTTCTTAGAAAATGGTTGAGATTCTCTATCGAGTGGGAGAACACCCTTGTCCTGTCCTTGGAAGAGCATCAGTACAGTTCACCCAAAAATTTCCCATTACATTAGGTTCAAACTGAGTTAGGGGGATAGGATTAGATTTTGGGAGAATACATGGTGGGACAAATTTCCCTTATGTCAGAAGTTCCAACGGGTTTTCTTGGTATCCTGCAAGAAAGGTATGCCAATCTTGAATTTCTATTCCTCCTCTAGCCCTTCTTCAAACTTAGCATGGGATCTAGGCCTTCGTAGGGGTCTATGAGATTCAAAGCTAGAGGAGATAACCAACCTATTGCAATTCCTTTCCGAAGCCTACACTAATCAATCGGTCCAAAACTATCAAATTTGGTCCCTTTCCTCAAATGCCATTTTTTATCCATCTTCCTTCTAATCTTAGTTAATTTCACAAGGCTCAAACCTTAATTCAAATCTCTTATTTCCTGCAAAGATGGTGTGGCACAATCGTGTCCCTCCGAGATACAAGGCTTTATGTTGGGAAGTAGCACATAAATGCATGAAAGCGGATGATATGCTTCAACGTCACCGAAAAGGTTGGATTTTACTTCCTCGTGTGTTTTTTATGCTACTCTATCGGGGAATCGATTAATCAATAATCACCTATTTTCATTGTAGGTTCACAAAAAATATTTGGTGTTACTTTTTAACCTGTTTGGCTCATCTTTAGTCTTTCCTCGGGATATTCAGGATCACATGTGGAGTTGGTCTACGGCTTCTTTCGCCAAAAGAGGTAGACTTTTAAGGAGATACATACCCAGAGTTACTATATGGATGATATGGGAGGAGTGGAATCACAAAATATTTCAAGACAAAAAACAAGACATTATGCATGTGATTGAGGTCATCCTTTTTAGAGTGGCCCTCTGGACTTCCTAGATTGATACATTTCATGGGATCTCTATCTTCTATTGCTCATTCGGCTCTACACATCCCTTAGAGTTACACTCATGGTGCCCCTCCCCCCTTTGGGTTATGCCTTAAAGTTGAACTTTGATGGATGCTCTTTGGACTACCCGGGGCCATCAAGCTTTGGAGGTATCTTTAGAGACACTTAAGGTATATGAATTCAGGCCAATTCTGGGCTGCTGGAAATGATAGACGTTGTCACTGCAAAGATAAGGCATTTCTATTCAGCCTAAGACTTATCCAATCAATGGATCCCCATTGTCTACTATCGGTTGAAGGACACTCATCTAATGTCATTGGGTAGATGCATAATGGAAATAAGGGCCCATGGTGAATATCTCATTTAATAAAGGAAACGCTATTTCTTGCTTTGCCTTTGAACATCTCGTTCTATTGGATCCCAAGATAAGCAAATTCCATTGCGGATGCTCTAGCGAAAATGAGGATGCAAAGGGATATTACGATGACCCGGTGTGAGATTGTTCAATCTTTGATGTAATATCGGGAAGAAGTTTTCCCTCCCCCACCCTACTTTTCCTCTTTCTCCTCTTTCCTCTTCTCTCTTCTTTCTTGCTTATGCTCTATCTATTCTCTATTTCCTATGTACTCATTATCCTTTCCTAATAAAATTCTCTTTTTTTTTTTTTTTTTTTGTTGAATAATAAAATTCTCTTGTTATTCATCAAAAAAGAAAAAATAGTGTAATCACCAAACAAGGATGACAACAATAAGGAATCCCAACTAAAATTAAAGTTCTAAACTAGTATTTAGAACGACTCCACTATTAACGAGCTCTATTCGAAAACTCATCACAGAAAATTTATGGTTAAGTTAATTGCACCATGATAGTCATGCCAAAGCACATTCAAGTCATACATACATATAATAATTGCACACTCCCACCTAGCATATAGAACCCCAATCAGAACATCCATTAACTGAGTAACCAAAAACACCATACCTTCAAGTCCACTAATTCTACTGGTAACATAAAGATCTCCCCATAGATGAAACAGTAATGACAAAATCCAAGTACAAAACAGAACAGAGAAAAGACTATCAAAATCCTCAAGCATCAGAACACGGATCACGAAGATCACAATTAAAAACAAACATCAGATGATAAAAGCACCAAGGCTATAACTGTTTTGCCATAATCACACCCAAAAGAAGACAATAAAACAACACGATCAAAAGGTCCCATTGGCGATTGACATCGTGTTCAAATACTACCTCACTGTAATTATGTCATCAATCTTCAAAATCATTCGCACACATTCCGTAGCCAATGTGATCGCACTTGTGCTCACAAGCAGAGGCTGCACTACATTCTCCTCCAATATGTTTGTGATCTGCCCTTTCCTCACGTTGATGCCTGCATTGATCTCCCCCTGTGCATGGCGATTCCGGAGTTCCGTAACAATAACTATAGGGTTCAAACCTGCATTCTCAGCCAGAGTATATGGAATAACTTCAAGAGCCTCTGCGAACGACCGAACACAGTAACTCTCCATCCCCTGCAAGACCTTCGCCCATGCACCAAGTTGCCTAGACAGCTCTATCTCTGGCGCACCACCACCAGCTATCAAGAACCTTTTGTTGACCAAACATCTGACAACACACAAGGCATCATGCAAGCTCCTTTCAGCTTCAGCAAGAACCAAGTGATTAGAACCACGAACGAGCACAGTCATGGTCCTCCCCATATCCTTAATACCCGTAATCTTCACAATTTTCCCATCTCCAAGCGAAACTTCCTCTACACAATCCGCATGTCCTAACTTCTCCACACGGAAATGCTCGATATTAGCAATCGGCAGACAATTCAAAGTCTTGGTAATGAACTCAATCTCATCACGCTCAACATCCTTAACCACCAAAATCTTTGCCTTGGCAAGATAATGCAGAGACAGATCCGTCACTGCATCCCTCAAAATACTCTTTTGAATCAGCAAAACATTACATCCAGTAACCTTGATTTTCTTAATCATACCCAGAATATAATTGCGCTCCTCCTTCAAAATCCGATCCATCTGTGTATAATCTGAGACAACAATACTCTGTTCGATGTCTGTCTTTGGCGGTGATATCTGGAACTGGATAACAGCAATCTTAGCATTTTCGACACGAGTGGGACCACCAGCAGAATGACTAACCTTCTTGTCGAAAACCAAGCCCTTAACAATCTCAGTGTCGTCGACAGTACCACCAGGTTTCTTAACGATCTTGACATCACGAAGATCAACGAGATGAGGTTTAGCAGGGTCCACGACGGAGAGGACAGCATCAACGGCAAGCGGAGCAAGAAGCGTTGAGTACTGACTAACGACTTTGCTGTTAAGCGAGGTACTAGCGGACTTTATAAGCGATTCACGATCGGAGAGCTCGACCGGGACGGCCATGGCAGTGAGCACATCCACGGCTTTTTGAGAAACTTTGTAAAGGGAATCGGAGATGATAGTGGGGTGGATTCCGTGATTGAGAAGAGAGAGACATTGCTTTAAAAGGGCGCCGGCGATGACGACGACGGTGGTGGTGCCATCCCCAGCGACGATGTCTTGGGATTTGGATAGCTCGACCAGCATTTTAGCAGCGGGTTGGAGCACTTCCATCTTGTTAAGGATGGTAGCGCCATCGTTGGTGATGATAACTTCACCCGAGGCAGTAGATATCATCTTGTCCATGCCTTTGGGGCCGAGGCTGGTGCGGACGGCGTCGGCGACGGCTCTCGCAGCGACGATGTTGGCTTGCCGGATGTCATCCTTGCGCTTGTTGTCGATATAACTCTCGGTCTTGGAAGTGGTGGAGCGAGACTGGGGAACTGCAGGGGTCGCCATTTGAGAGCGGACTTTGAGCTCCAAACCCTAACCCTAACCCAATCCCAAAAAAAAAAAACAAATGAGTTAGTGACAGACAGACAGACGCGGTGAATCTCTGAATAAGCAGCCTAAACCCTAAATGTATGAGTGAGTGTAGAGGGTGCTTCCTTTGCTCAAATGGAACAGAGCAGAGGCCGTTATACCGTGTGCCTGTGGGACGGCAGAGTTGAGAGAGAGACTGAGAGAGCGCGCACTTTCCAGAATGACCTGGGTGCCAAGATCGTGTAGTTAAATTACAAACACAGCCTTCTTGATCGTTTGGGGGGGTGTTTGTTTGACAACAGGTATGGTTGTAAGAGTTTGTTCCCTTCTTATCTTTTTTCATCTAGGGCGAAGCAGCCCAAGTCCGTTTGGTACGCAATGTTGGTTACAATCTCATGATTGAGACCGTTTGGTACGCAATGTAGGTTACAATCTCATGATTGAGTTGGTTACAATCTCATGATTGAGACCGTTTGGTACGCAATGTAGGTTACAATCTCATGATTGAGACCGTTTGGTACGCAATGTAGGTTACAATCTCATGATTGAGATTGCATTTTAAGGATGTCTTTGGCCTGCGATCTAGGATCGTGATTTAAGGCTCAAAATTGTTCAAAAATCATACGTTTGGTGTGCAGTTTGAGCTACGATCTTATGATAAGCTTATGATATAAAATAAAATAAAGAATTCTTTACTCTCCATAGTTGTCTAAAACCAAGAACCTTACCTTTCATCTCTAATCTTACACCTTGAAATCCCAAATGCATTAAACTTCCCCACAACATAATCCCGAATCTTGTACCACAAACCACCGGTTCACCACATGCCCCAAAACCACTTCTTTTCCTTAAATGACGAACTTATGATTAACATTTCCCATGCATGATAGCCCTTTTTTTTGTGACCTCCAGGTACCATTCCCAGAAGATTTCCTCATAAAAGTTATCTTTTATTTACTTTTTCTCTATTGTAATTGCTTGTAATAGTCTAACAATTTAGTGAAAGGTCCTGTTAGAATGGTATTAAAGCCATAGTATTTTATACACGATTGTGTGAGGAAAAGCTTTATACAAGGAAAGAACTTCCTGCAGTCTCGTATTCGGACATCACAGACCGTTTATGCCCGTGAGTGAAGGGCGCTTTAGGTCGCTTAGTTCC
>JAOXJP010124052.1:0-13774 GCA_025762735.1 Platanus orientalis | reverse complement strand
CTTATTACAAAATTATCACTAATTAACACTTCTAAAATAAATAAATAACATGAAAATAAACTACTCTACTAGAATTGACAAAGAGGACTATCCACTGTTAGCCAATTTCTTCTTCTTTGCATAGAATGCTCTCGCATCAGTCCCCCTGCCTAAGTCCTCTCGAGCTACCAAAGAAACCAGTCGGGCTTCCATTCACCAACACTGAAAACAAAGCTGAATGAATGCAAAACAATATCCAACAACACCATTTAACCCCAAAACCCATTCTCACCAAAATATATTCCAAAAATCTCCAATTAACATGATTATAAGCCTTTTCTAAATCAAGTTTACAAATCACCCCACTTCTACCAAACCTCCTTCTATCCTCAATACATTCATTTGCAATCATAACAACATCTAAAATTTGTCTCCCCTCAATGAATGCACCTGAGGAGGAGAAATTTTCTTTTTCATTACCAACTTCAACCTAATTAACAAAAGCTTAAAGATGATATTATAAACACTACTCAAAAGTCTAATTGGACAGAAATCCTTTAGCTCCTTCACCACTCTCTTTTTTGGGATGAGCGTAACGAAATTGTTATTTAGATGCTTTTACAACTACTCCAAATAATAAAATTCATCCAACATTTTCATAAGATCATCTTGCACAATGCCCCAACATTTTTGGAAAAAAGCAATCGAGAAACCATTCGAGCCCGAGGCCTTATCCCCTTCATGCTCTTGACGATGTTAAATACTTCCTCTTCCGAGAATGGACGCTCCACCCAGGACTTCACATCCAAAATCTTACCAAACTCCAAACCTTCGAGCAGGGGCCTAACAAGAAAATCATCCCTAAAGAGATTCACACAATAGGATTCCACCTTATTTCTAATCTCCGACTTATTCTGTGCCCACACCCCATTGATCATCAAACCATAAATAACATTCTAACTCTAATTATGCGAAGCCACTTTATGGAAGAATTTTGTGTTACGGTCCATTTTCTTCAACCATCTAATCCTAGATCTCTGATGCCAATACACTTCTTTGAATGCAAGCATCTGAAAACCCTTACGGCAGACCTCTCTAATCAACCTTTCCTCACCCGATAATTGTCTCTCTTCTTCTAATCGATCAATGCCCTTAATTTTCTCCACACATCTCTTATTTTCCTCCTTAAAATATCCCAATATAGCTTTATTCCAAGCAATTAAATGAAATTTGAAGGTTCCCAACTTGAGAGCAAAAATGCGATTAGCATTCCCTTGAAACGAAGCATGGTCACAAACATATTCCACTAACTACATGAAATCGGGCTCAAGAAACCACGCATTCTCAAATTTGAACAGAGAAGGACCACCAAAACCCCACCCAAATTCAAGCACAATAGGTGTATGATCAGAAATTGCTCTTGGAAGCGCCACTTGTGCTCTCCCAGGAAATAAATTCTCCAATTCATTATAAAATAAAAATCCAATCAACTCAAGAGTGGGACTTTCCCAAAAATTAGACCAAGTAAACTTTGCCCCTTTCAAAAGAGGATCAATAAAATTCCAACAATTAATAAACTCCCCAAATCCCACCATTCTAGAATCCCTCGTAGTATCTCCTTTTCTTTCGTGAGTAAACCGCACCAAGTTGAAATCCCCCCCAATACACCAAGAAAGGTTCCATTGTGCTTTCACATTATCTAGTTCACCCAAAAATTCATCCACCTCCCTTAACAAAACCGGTCCATATACTCCTAAAAAGACACATTATTTCCCTCCATTAATCTTTCTACAATGCACTGGGATTGAGAAAGTCCCGATCTCATGATCCACAACCTCCCCACTTTCCTCGTTCCAAATCAATAAAATCCCACCCGAGGCTCCACACAATGAAAGAGACAACCAACATTTTGAATACTTACCCCAAACCTCTTCCATCATTTGATCAAACATATCCATAATTTCCGTTTCTTGCAACACAAGAATATCCAGGTTTTGACCCATCAAACCTTTGAGAATTACCGCTCTTTTGTCTTTATTACCTATACCACAAACATTCCAAGATATTAGTTGTAGACCCATAAATTCACTTGATGACAATCTGATGCCGAATGCATGTGTTTTGTAGAAACTAGAAGAAATATGTATGCAAGTTATGCTGAATGAAGAGATAACATTAGATTATTCAAAATAATGGAAGAGTATAACCAAAATTCCTACTCTTCAACCATGCCATTGGAAGCTCCATAGGGATGGTTTTAATGGTGTTCGTTAATTATGCCATTTCAGTTTAGCCGTATGAAATATTCAAGTCAAATCGGACTTTATACTAAGCATTGTAAACCTTCGATATTAGGAAATATTTCAACAAACACATTGAGGGCAATATTCCTAGCATGCAAGTAATAAGGCTTCTTAGCAAGGGCTGCCAAACGTTTGATCACAAATAAAAAACACCTGATTATAAAGCATTCATAGACAAAGGCCTCAAGGTTGTTATGTGACTGGTACCTGATGTGCGACATCCATGACACAAATAAATCAATAAAGGGCTGTATGGGAAGGCTAGCCAAACCTGTATAACAGATCTAGGGGTCCAAAATTCTGTGTAATGAATTTTCTGTAGCAATTTATGGGTTGTATCACAAGGGATTGTGAAGAATCAAATAAAATGACCTAAGGAAATAGAAACAGCAACTCATCCACACCTTTTCCCACTTTTTTGACAGCATAAGAGAGTAGAAAAATAGAAATACCTGGAACAGCAGCAAGCACTATGGAGAACAAACAATATGGTACTGTTCACGACACTGGAACAACAAAAAAACAGTATGCACACCTTCCCTTGGCCTCTCACTAAGCTTGACTTGATCTAGGATGAAATCCTAAACTCCAATCTCTGGATATGGAGGTAGCCGTCAGCTTCCATTTCTTTTCTCCAAAAGTTCACTAAATAATAAAAGATGAGAGTAGGGTTTTTAAGGCTGTTGTCCCCCCTGTCTTTTATAATAATAACCCTCATTATAAATAAATGAAAATTACCCTTTTGCCCTTATTACATGAAATTAAAATAAAACAAGTTTTCCTAAACCAAACAACATGGGACTCAAATCAAAATAACCAGAAAATAAAAACTAAACAAAGAGTAACACTCTAGCCCCTCCATGTGCACTCAAGTGGAACCCACATGGGCTCGCCTGTGGGCCCCACATGCTCTCGAGCTACTCGAACCACAACAAACGAGGCGCGGCCCTCCTCCGACGCTGATACACATGATGAGGGATGTCCTCATCACGATCTCTTTGCCCCTATGAGCACTCTTATTGCTTACACCCCCACCTTTCCAATCATAATTAACATTGCTCTCAAGTTTCTTTAGTTTATTGATAAGATGTTTGCCACCAATCACCATCAGATCCACCCCTCTTTCCTCAAACTTTCTCTCCCGCTTAATAGACTTGAAGAGTTTAATGATTTCAAACTCAAAACCATCATAAGATAGTCCCGAGAAGGGACCAAATTCCACAAGTTTATGCAAAACCCATTCCGAAACACGCTCATCATCTCTCTCTAAGACCCCATTAATCAGCAAGTTCTCATAATACTCCGACCCCTGAATAGGAGTTACACATTCGTGTATCTCCTAACACTCATGAGTGACTAAATCCCCTACATGATTATCCTTTTCCTCTACAACAAGTGGAACAACATTCAATATTATTCCATCTTCATCCCCACCCCCTTTTTGGCTCTCTACCACAATCAACTACTTATTAGAATTCTCAGCATCACCCCTCAATTGTCCCACCTTTTGCCAATATTCTTGGATAAAATTCAAACCCTCCTCTAGAATAGCAAAAACATTATCCCTGCATAAATCCAGAGCATTTAACATAGTAGAGAAATAAACTTTGGAAGATAGGGTAGACTGACCTTTAGGTAGCATACGGTTGAGAAGAGGCTTTAATTGACATCTCTACACTTCACGTTCCTAGCAACTGAATGATGAAACCTTTTCTAACTCCCCCTTTGAAATCTCCACAGGTCCCTCCAAATCCCCATCACTTGCTATCTCCGGTCGAATTAGTGGGTCTGAAAGACACCCACTAGAATTTGCACAGAACCTTACAGGGACCAACTGTCGAGGACACTGAACAGCTTGAGTAATATGATCCAAGTGGTTTAAAGTATTAGACGATCCATGGAGTTCATCATCCACAACCCCCCCCCTTCCCTAAATTTATATTTAGTCCCCCCCCATCACATGGACCCCCAAACCTCCCTCAATCTCCACCGAAGAATCCAAGAGCTTTTTGTCTGCCCCCAATGTTCAAATTGGATTACCACACCCAAACTCTTCCTCAAGCTCCAATGTGCACCTTCCATGCGACAACAACTAATCCCACTCTATTGAATTAGGCACCCACGACATAAAAGATTCACTATCGGAAAGAACCATCGCATGTCTCCAAACCTCAATCCCCGCAAAGGGAACAAAAGGATTCTAATATTGTAGTTGCGCTGAGAGTTGACCCACCATCTTGATTAAAGGATTTCCAGAATCTCCATACTTGGCGAGGCCTACCTACTTTCCCTATTAAAATGTCCCTAGGTAGCTCCAAGATCGAAATTCCTTAACACATCTCTCGCATCGTCCAAACCATTGCAGTCCTGATTTTGTGGCTCTTTTCAACCTAAAGCTACATTTTGCTACAAATAATAGCTCCTCCCAAAGAACTGAGTCGCAGTGTCACCATCCTCCACGTGATCCCCTTCCGCCGAGACCCCTATAGAAGAGATAAACATGTTGGTTGTATCCTTCGTTTTCCCTATTTGATACCCCAAATCATGACCCTGGGTCATACTATGCCCCGATAACCCCAGCTCGACCGGAACCCCCTGATCCAAAAAATTAGGTCTTTGAAAAGACGACTTAAGCCCCCCCACTGTCGATCCAATAGAACACCCACCCAGGGTAATTTGGGGCATAACAATCGACACTTCCGAAATACACTTGTGGGGAAAGGAATCTTCAAACTGGTTGAAATCTCCTCCCTGCCCCTACCAACTCCCCAAACCCACTTGATACATCTTGTTGTTAAATGAATCCCCTTTATTCCTATAACACCACTCCTCCCCCAATCAATCCAAATTAGGCGGTTTAAATTGTTTCCCCTCCATCACAGCCCTCTCAAAAGAAGAAGATCCCAATATACTGTTTGTAGACTGATACCCATCTGACTTTTGCCTCCTTCCAGATAACGACAGCCTAAGTAAGTTGGCACACTGTAGCCCTTCACTGACATGATTTTCCACCCTCTTCTCGCCTGCAGAGGGAAAATTAGATGAACACGGCATTGCAGATCTCACGCCCCGATACGTCTCCACCGGATTAGCTCTCCCCATGCATTCAAATTTTCGATTTTGAAAATTAGTCACTGGTTGAGACATATTGGCAGGAAATTTCGAATGGATATCCCCCGCCAGAGAATTCGCCGGCCTAAAATAAGTACTCCGATCTTCCAACATCACCTCCGACCACCTCCCATCTTCCATCAAAATATCTCACTTGACGGTGATGGCAACTGGAAAGTATTTTCCATGGTCAATGACAAATATCAATTGTGGAATCAGTCTTAGGTAGCCCTCAACCAGTTCCAGGCGACCCATCGGATTTCTTCCCAGTTCAAAGTATTAATATCAATTGTTCTTAATCCCCCGCAAGTCTTTCTGATTCTTCAAACATCTCCATATTCCACAGATTTAAGGGAAGTCCCCCACACCCGAATCCACCAAGATTTGAAAAGAATTTCATAGTTGATGTCAAGGACGTTTGAATTCCAATGACTAAATTCCACCACCCCCTGTCCAAGGATCAAGACTTTTTCTATCACAGAGTACCCTTGCCTCCTCCTTTGACAAGCACACCATCATTACTCGATGCTCGCTAATGCCAATCCACACCACTTCCTCCACACTGTATTGGGATTCATAGATGAACTTCGTAATCACCTCCCAGGTAATTCTCGGGCTCCCACGAAGGCATATAACCGATCTAGACCACACTTCTTCACCCATGCTCTCCTCAGTTCCAGATATACAAATTGCCCAATCTTTTTCTCTATGTGACACCTCAATGTTGGAATGCCTACCCCTTGTCGGAGCAATCTCACTCGAATTCAAACCAGGTTTTTCAGGCAGTATCGGAAAGTTCTGTAGATTATCAACCGGGGCCACCTCATTATTATGCATTTTGCCATCAAACGAGCATCGAAGAACATATGCCAAGTTCACCCAGCCTGAAGTCTCATCTCCCACTGGAATGAATATCATAAACTCTTACCATTTCTCAGTATTTCCGAAATTTTAAAAAATTTCCCTTGCTCATTCGATCGGCCGTTCACCACAATCACTTTCTCCCATCATCTTTAGAACGAATCAAGTTCATAAAAGAGACCTCCCGACATGCCAAATCAATCACCGTGCATACCCAAGAAATCAAAGATGCCTTGAATCAAATGGAGACAAATCCCTTTCTATATTCTATAATCTTTAATAATCTTACATTCCCACATATATTTGTTCCAAATCAAAAGTTTTTCGTTCAATGACAATCGTCTGCTTCATCTTGAAAGGGCCTCAAGAAGAAACATCCACCTTGGCTATGCAAGTTAAAGGTGTTAGAAGGACTAAAGGAAGGCCAAAATTGACTTGGGTTGAAGTACTAAGGAGAGACATGGCAGCTTGTAATTTAACAATAGATATGGCCTTAAATAGAACAAAATGGCGGAACAGGATTTGTGTAGTCGACCCCAAATAGTTGGGATAAGGTTGTTTGTTGTTGTTAAGGATCTTGGTTCTATTCTTCCCTCTTTTCCTTCTATAATTCTTCTAAAATTGTTTATCTTGATTCTTAATCCCTTTCCTTAATTGTTTTTTAAGTTCGAAAATATTTTAGGTAACCCTAACTTTGGTTTTAGATACCTAATCTTTGTCCTACGCTTCCGCATAATCTTCTTGGGCCTATAACAGCAGGATCCTATAGCCCTAAGCTGTCTTATTATTAATTTTGGTATTAGAACTCATCATACTGCATCAAATTTAGTATCAAAGCCAAGCTCCAACTATGTTCCATTCCAACTGAGTTCTTGCGGATCATTGGATTTCTATGGCTTCCACCAAAGCCTAAATTGCTTCCCAACATGCTTGTATGCACTAAACGGCGAGGAAAATAAATCAGGATTTAGGTCACATAAGGATCACTATGGATTCATGTGAGTTGTTTATGGATTCTAAGATGATCACTTTGGAAGCAATAAAATTTGCCTTTAGGGCCTACACCAATGCTTCATCTGCCTTAATCTCACCAATAACAATCCAAATCCTGAGCGCAAAAGTTAACAAGGAAAATGATTGTGTGAAATCCCTATCCATTCTTCTACCACTAGTCATGCCCCAAATCAAGCTTAAAAGCAAGAGTTTGCCAAGATGCGAAAAGATTCCAATTCGATCCAAAGCCAAGAAGCGATCCTAGGCACGGAAGCAACTCAAGCATGATGGTGCATGCAAGACTTCAATCTTAGGTCCTCCACCACATTTTCCACCTCTACCATGGACTACAGAAAGGCCATCAATAAGTTGTGATGGATGGTGGCCAATTCCAAATTCAATGAAGAATTTCTCCCCACCCCAATAGAATGATGTGGACAACGAAAAGAGGCTCTTGTATGTGCCAGCACACAAGAGGGCACGATTCAAGTATTGAGTGATATGTGGGTTTATGTTTAGGTTCATTTAGAGGGTTGGGTTTAATTGTAATAAGGCCAATAGTGCCAAGGGTTACATTGGGGTATTAGGGATGTAGAGTAGTCTCGTAACTTACTTTTACCCCAAGTTTTATCAAGTCAAAACTTTCCCTTTTGACTAGATGGCAGTGTCTTTCGAAGGATTATTCAGTCACCTTACTTTTAGTAGTCTTTTGTTTTTAGAAAGTCCTAGATTAGAAAGGAGTCCAAGTTATAATAGGATTGCTATTTAATTCTTCTAATTCTTTAGGTTTCAACCCTATATATAGAGCTGCACATTATGTATTGAATTAAAGCTATAGATTATTGAAATAAAGAAAGTAAATTTTTCACTTCTACCATGGTTGTAGCTGTGTGGTACCCCTAGGGTGGGCCCTAGTCTTCTTCATCTATCTTTTTCTTTCTTTTTCATTCTTATTTTTTGTTCTTCTTTATCATTCACACCTCTGCTACATTCCCCTTCATGTGTTACTGTTTTGGAAGCCCTTGAAGTCTTCAAGAGTGACTAACAAAGCTGCTAGAGCCTCAGAATTCTGCAGATCAAGTAATACTACAGTCGATATTCTTGGGTTTCTTTTTGCAGAAATCACCCTATCAAGAAAGGGTCTTTTTGGTTCTTTTAATTAGGGTTTTTCCATTCTTTATATGTCACTTCTAATCCTTTACTTTCCTTTAAATTATTTTGTTGTTTTGTTGAGTTTTTTATGAGTTATCTTCAGTTCTTAAAGGTCTTCTTAATTGAATCTCTACAGCAACATATTTCTTATAGAAATTTATATACCTCCATTTATCTGATTGACCTGAAATTTGGATGCATATCACTTTTATATCCATATACCAGCCTGCAAAGTTTCATACCTTTATAACAACATGTAAAGGGTATTTTGGTCATTTCACCTAAGCTGCCATGATTCCTAGAATTTGGACCAATAGGGTTCTTGCTTCTATCACTCCCTCTTTTCCTGATTTGATTCTTCTAAAATTGCTTATCTTGATTCTTTATCCCTTTCCCCAACATTTCCCTAATTGTTTTTTTAAGTTTGAAAATATTTTGGGTAAACCTAACTTTGGTTTTGGACACCCTAATCTCTGTCCTACACTTCTGTAACATTTTCTTGGGCCTATAATAGCAGGATCATGTAGCCCTAAGCCATCATATTATTAATTCGGTAAGCTTATCATCCTGCATCAGACATGAGATCCACTTCTGGCTTCTGCATGTTTATTGGAGCTAATCTTGTTACTTGACACAGCAAAAAGCAGTCAGTAGTAACATGATCAAGTTCAAAAGCAGAATTTCAAGCTATGGCACACAGAATCTGTGAGATGCTATGGACTCATGGCCTTCTTAGAGAGTTGGGTTTCCACTCCTAAGTTCCTATGTGGTTATACTATGACAATAAAGCCATAATTAGCATTGCCCATGATCTTGTCCAGTATGATAAGACCAAGCACATCAAGGTTGACAAACACTACATCAAAAAGAAATTAAAAGCCAAGCAGATATATATATCCTCTTCGAAAATACTAGAGACCAATAGGCCAATGTGTTCGCCAAAGGCCTATGTAGTCCTAGTTTTAGTAGGATTGTTGGCAAGCTGGGAATGCATTATATTTAGATACTAGCTTGAGAGGGAGTGTTGTTGTACATGGGTTTAGAATACAACATGTAAAGGTATGTGTCTTTTGATAGTATGTAAGGGTCATCTTCTACTACACCAAGCACCTACACACAAAAACCCTAGATATCTACTATTGGTCATGTTCTCGGTCTACGCCTGATCCTGACAGCTCTGTTTGATTAACACACAAATAATAAGAACCAAACTCTGCTGGATCTGTTGTTGGCCATTCCTTATGTCATACGATACTTTAGTCATACTTTCCTAGCTGAGAAGGTTAGAAGCCAAAACTTCATGCTGAAGATTCTCGATTTCTACTCGTAATCCCTGATTAACTATTATTCCTTTAACATTGTTTCTTCTCTACATTGACCTATACTGACTATCGCTAATAGATGTCCCACCAATTGTGCTGAAAAAAGGATGTTGGGTAAAAATATGTCATGGGATCATCACCAAATGATTTGCGACTAACTCCTTGCATATGATCCCAGGCACCAATCAGAGCCACTATATCTCATATCGAATTTGATCTAAACTACTCTCTTGATCACCTAATTAAATGAACCAAAAGATTTTTTTTTTTATGAATGAAAAATTTTATTAAGAAAGGGATAAGAAATCCCAAAAAAATGGAAAGAACAAAAAACAAAGCAGAAACAAAAGGAATGAAACAACCAAGGGGAGCACCACTAACCCGGCAACCCCAAACCCTTTAATTACAAAGGACTACACCCAAAGATCCCCTCCCAATTCCTGCAAAGATCAAAAACTCTCAAATGCCCACAGTCCTTACATTGAGAGGCCCACAAAAGAACTTTCTCCTTAACTCTTTGATAAACACGGAAAGAGGATTCAACATGTCCTTCGAAAACTCTCTTATTCCTTTCCAACCAGATTGACCAACACACTGCTGCTGGGACAAGCCTCCAAATCCCTTTCCTTCTAATAGAAAATGCATTACCTTTCCACGAGGAAATGAGTGTTCAAGTCAGGTGGAGTGACCCACCGCATACCAAAGTCCTTGAGAATCCCAAACCAAACGTCCCAAGAGAAGGGGCAAAGCAACAGAACATGGGAAACTAACTCCCCATCCCCCTTGCATAAACTACAGATGTTCATAAAAATAAGGCCTTTTTTCCACAAAATGTCAATAGTTGAAATCTTTCCCAAGGTCGTAACCCACATGAAAAACTGGACCTTAAGAGGAACAAGGGCATACCAAATGTCTTTCCATGGGCCTTGGGATCCAACATAACTGCCAAAAAACTGCACACATGATCTCACACTAAAGGTCCCATCAGAGTTTGCCTACCATATTCTCTGGTCCTCCTGGTTAAGCCTCACCATAGTTGACACTAGCCTCCCTAGCATGGCTTCAATATTATCGATCTCCCAGTCGAAAGTCTGGCGTCTAAATATAGGATGCCATATTGATGTCCCATGCAAGACCTCCAGATAGTCGGCGACACGAGCATGGGGGTTCGCAGCCAGAGAAAAAACCAAAGGGAACTCACTTCTAAGCGGGAGGTCCCCACACCATCTGTCTTCCCAAAACTTCGTCTTTAGGTCATTACCAATTTCCATTCGTAAACCTCCATGAAAATCCTGGAATAGCTTCATAATACCTTTCCAAGGGCTAATCTCATGGGGGACTTTGACCGGGCAAGGATCACCATTAGGCTTCACACCATGTCTAGAAGCGACTACCTGCCTCCACCTACTATCCACCTCTATCCCAAACATCCACAGTCACTTACATAGAAGAGCTTTGTTCATAAGATCCAACTTCCTTAACCCCAGGCCCCCTTTAGATTTAAGAGTGCACATCGTATCCCATGCTACCAAGTGCATCCCTCTATCTGAATCACCTCCCTTCCACAAGAACTCCCTTTCACGCCTCTTAATTTGATTGGCCATTTATGCTGGAATCATGAAAAGAGATATAAAATACACTAGGATACTGGCAAAGGCAGCCTTTATCAACGTTAAACTGCCTCCTTTGGATAGATAATGAGCCTTCCATCCCGCTAGCTTCCTATGCACCATATCCACTATTGGACCCCATGCTTCTTTTTTTTTTATTTAATGTAGATCCCAAGGAAAGCCCCAGATAAGGAATGGGAAAGTGTCCAACTTGGCAACCCAAGTCAGAGACCAGCATAACAATAGAGGGCACCTCACCAACCCCAATAATCAAGCTTTTTGCAAAGCTCATTCGAAGCCTTGTGATAGCTTCAAAACAACGGACACACCCCGCATCTAAATCTGGTCTTGAGAGTAATTGCAACGGATCAGAGTGCAATCCACATATTGGAGGTGGGACACCTCTGTTTCCGCTCGCCCCACCTTAAAGCCTTCGACAAGAGCACCCTCCACTACTTTCCTTAACATGGCACCCAATGTGTTAGTCATCAAGAGGAAGAGAAGGGGGCGGAGAGGGTCTCCTTGCCTCAAAGCCCTAGAAGCCTCAAAATGACGGGAAAGTCCCATTTATCAAAACCAAGAACGAGGCTAAGCCGAAACATCTCCACATCCAGTTTCGCCAGCGGTCCCCAAAACCAAAGCGCCCCAGAATATAGAAGAAATCCCAGCTAACGTGATCATATGCCTTTTCCATGTCCACATTGCACACCACCCCTGGCCTACCACTTGTCGCCCAATCATCAATGAATTCGTTGGCACAAAGGAACCCATCAAGGATAGACCTACCTATCAGAAAGGCCCCTTGTCCCTAAGAAATGATAGAAGGAAGAACTGTCTTCAATCTCACAACCAAGTATTTGGAAATTATTTTATAGGTGCTCCCAATAAGGCTAATTGGTCTGAAGTCAGAAAGCTTCTCTGCACCCTCCCTTTTGGGAATCAAGGATATGAAGGTGGCATTGCTCCCTCTATCCAAAAAGCCTCTCTCATGAAAATCTTTTTTTTTTTAAGAGGTAAAGAGATCATTTATTAAGATAAGAGAAAATGGAACAGCATACAATTATAAAAATCACAGCGAAAGTGATAAGCATGTGAGAAAATAGAAGTAGAAATCCTACAATACAACTAAACCGCAATAATATTACTACTAGAACTCCTCACGCCATATTGTGCTTCATTCCTTCTCATCAAAAGAATCTCAAACCGAGGCCCACTCAAAAAGAAGGTTGTAGGTAAATATCACCAACTCGCCATGACTTCGGAATTTGTTCTCGAATATCCTAGCATTTATTTCCTTCCATAATCCCCAACAAATGGCCCCCAGTAAAGCTCGCCAAATTTCTTGGTAAAAGCTCCCAAGGTCACACATCCACCAACCCCTAATGAGCTCATTGAAAGATTTTGGAAAAACCTAAGGGATTTGGAGATGAGAGAGGAAAAAGTACCACATTCGTTTTGCTATAGGACAATGAATTAAAATAAGACCTACGGACTCATCATCATCCATGCATAGGGAACATCTATTGGCCAAGTTCCACCCTCTACTTTGTAAATGATCTAAGGTTAGAATTTTATCCAGGTAGCTAGTCCACAAAAAGAATGTAATTCTAGAGGGAATGTTACCAATCCAAATGCCCTAATGGGGAAAGAACGTCATTGGGATATTTGACAACTCATAGAAGAATGATTTAGCTATGAAGCATTTCTTTTGATTCAATGCCCAAAGCCAACCATCACACTTATCATTGTTGGGATGCAAATTACCTAATACTTCCAAGAGGTTTAATAATTCCCTAACCTCCCAATCATTTGGATCTCTTCTCAATCTAGGAACCCAAGTTTCTCTATTCTCATCGTAACACTTTGCAGTTGAAGCATTTGAATCAGTTGTCAATTGAAATATATTTGGGAATGACTCCATTAATGAACTATCCTCACCCATACATCCCTCCAAAAATTAATATTTTCACCCGATCCCAAGGAGAACCTAATACATTTCCAAAATTTCTCCCTCCCTGCCATTATCGATTTCCAAATTCCACAACCATGCCTTCCCCTAATCTCTTTAGATTCCCACACCGATTTCTCACCAAATCTGGTCACTATCACCCGACGCCATAAACTATCCCACTCCACTCCAAATCTCCAAAGTCATTCTGCAAGAAGGGTCTTGTTATGGGGACTAATCTGCCTAATGCCAAGGCCCCCTTTGTTAACTGGTTGACAGCATGTATTCCACTCTACCAAATGATATCGATGATGTTCCGCATCATCATGCCAGAGGAATCTTCTAAACATGGCTTCCATTCTATTAGCCACCGACATCGGAATTGTAAATAGCGATAGAAAATAATTTGGCATGGCCACAAGAGTAACCTTGATCAGGGTCAAGCGACCCCCTTTTGACAATAAGGGAGCTTTCCACGAATCAAGTCTAGAGGAT
>JAOXJP010124031.1:0-13774 GCA_025762735.1 Platanus orientalis | reverse complement strand
TTTTTTTTTTTTTTTTTTGTAGAGGAAAACAAGTCCACGAAGCCCTTGATATGCATATATACATACATATATATATATATGAGATAAAATTCATGTCAACAGCTTTTTTGTTCAACTTGCAATGAGTACCGTTTGTCATCAAATGATTCTTGAATTGTCCACATTTGGACAGTTTGGGAATGCATATATAATCCATATTACCACCAATGGCTCTTGCTTTATTCCACTATTAAAAAATGGGTAACATCTCTTCTTGTTCTTTGGGTACATAATCATATGTGGTGGCATTTACTGTTAACTATAATGTCAACGATATGCGCTCACCTAGTGTGGTTCGTGTACTTGAAGAACTGGGGGGAGATGCTGTCGAATTTTTTTATGAAGTGGAATAAAATAGTGGAGCTATTGATGCAACATGGATTAAGCATTCCTGAATGAGATAGGAACCTCTTACCAATTATAGAAAAGTTGAAGTTATTTGGATTTATATTATATGCATAATCAAATAAAGTCTTATATCTAATAGATGGAGGTTGCTTCCACAAGGGGAACATTAGTAAAAAAGTAACATATCAGGCGAGCTACTCATGATGGACAAGTAATGGGTGTCTTTTTCTAAACTATCAAGTGAATATAGAAAAAAAGTACTAGACTTCCTAAACATGGCTAAAGCAGATGCGGGGGACCGAGAAGAGATCTTATGCCCTTGTGTGAGGTGTCAAAATCGAATAAGCCGAAAGTTTAAAGTTGTTGAAGAACCCTTGGTTATTAAGGAGATGGATCCTACTTACACCACTTGGGTTTTACATGGGAAACGAGTAAGTGCATCTACGCATCGCGAAGACGTTGAGAGGCTGGACACATATACAATGTACATAGATGCATTTGTTTGAGAAGAGGATTTTCCATAACCGACTAATGAAGGAGGGGAATCAGAGTTCACACACATGTTGGAATATACGAAAACTCTTTATATCTAGGTTGTGCAAAGTATACAAGGTTGTCAGCAATCGTAGCCTTATATAAGCATAAAACCACACACGATTTATCTAAAAAGGGTTTCAACGAACTATTGGAGATAGTTCGTGACATGCTACCACATCTCAACACACTTCCTGACTCAATATATTCAACCAAGAAGCTACTCAAGACATTTGACCTAGGGTACAAGAAGATCTACACTTGTGTAAATAATGGTTGCTTATTTAGGAAGGACCTAGAGTCCTTAGATACATGTATGAGATGTGGTGCCTCAAGGTGGAAAGTAAACCAATCCACCAAAAAAATCAAAGACCGAGTTCCTACTAAGGTGTTGTGTTATTTTTCAATTATTCCTAGATTAAAGAGGATGTTTTTGTCACTAGAAAAATCAGAGAAAATCACCTGGCATTCTAGTCATAAGAGTCCGGATGGAAAGCTGAGACATTCGGTTGACTTGGTGGCATAAACGGTAATAAATAACAAGTGGCTCAATTTTGCATCTGACGCACAGAACATTAGGCTTGACCCAATTTTGATGATGATCATGGGGAGACAGTATTGAGGTCATAAAGCAAGTAAGACGGCGGAAATTAAAGAGGCCACTGATGGTGTTGACCCAAGGAGGTGGTAGCTAGTCTATGGCCACACTCTACTACTCCTTCTCAGTGGGAGGAGTTCGTCATATCACGTGGGTCTGACGACTTTTAGGTAAAAATTTACATAATAATTCCATTTTTTTATAAATACAGATGTATTGCTTTTAATAATTTTTTTTTTCATAGGTCACCAATGGTAACAATACAGTCATTCATGGATAGCAGAACAAGATGCACACGACTAGCAGAAGGGGGTATGCATACTTGGAGGACCGGCTAGTAAGTTGATTTACTTAATTTGATATAATAATTTTGACTTTCCAATTACTACCATCATATTGTTTAATAATATATTTACTAATTAACTCTTGTCTTTTTTCTTAAAATCTATCTTACAGGTCAGCGAGACTGGCTCCCAGGTGTCCAAGGCCAATGTATAGGTTATAGGCCATACAAGGAAGGATGGGTTACCTGTTGATGAGGCCCCCATATAAGCCATGGTAATAAATGTTCAAAACCCTATTAATTTATGCATTGATATGTATTTCATTATTAAAACATTTTTTTATTTTTTTGTCATCTTGTCATCGTAGGAAAGGATGCAGGAAGCATCTCTAACATCCGTTGGGTTTGGGTCTAGCTCCCTGTTAGATGATGCCGTTTCCCAGGCACTCGGTTCTGAGTAACCAGGGAGAGTATGCAGATATGGATTGGGGGTTACACCCTCTAGTTTAAATGTTGACCTCCATAAGAGTCAGAGGGAAACGCATCTAGAGGAACAACTTAGGAACCTAACAAATGTGGTGGAGATGATGAGAACTGAAATGGATAGGTTGGCCTAGAGACCAGTTCCTCCCATAGACATGCTTGTGGGTTCTGGTCCAGTTTCTCGTGAGGTAAATTTGAATAGTTTATATCTTATTCTATTTTTTTATAAAAATATAAACCTAAAGCTAACTCTAACTATATTTATGATATTTTCAGCCTGCCATCAACATCAATGAGATTTGCTAATTATTACATTGGGATGGGAGAGAAAAGGTGGTTGTGAGAGGTCAAGTGGGAGGGATGCATCCCGATCAAGTGGTGAACGATAGGATTCATAGACCTAGGTCTTGGAAGGTATGGGTCCAGGTTGTCTTTGTTAATGGCATGCAACTCTATCTGGACAGTGGGACTGTTGATGAGGCTTTTATCCATGCATAGCCAATTGTTTGGCCACATGAGTTTATCCAGTCAGACCATCAGTGACTCTTAGTGTAGGCAATCACTTCTTATCCTAAACTTCTTACTTAGTGAATGTACTCACAATGAATTTAAGTTTGTTTTTTTTTAAAGTAACTAAAAATTACATGATTATTAACTTATCAGTAAACTCTTATTGTCTTTAAGTTGTTTTGTTTATCCTTAACTTTGTATATTAACTATCTTTTTTACATTTTTCCATAGAAATGGAATAATCTTTTTTGAGTGGAATTGTAATTCAGTGCATTGCACCTCAAAGAGTCAATGATCAATACAACAACAACAACAACAAACAGCCTTATCCCAACTATTTGGGGAGTCAATGATCAATACATGACAAATATTCTCCTAGAGATTAATGCCAAAGTGAGCTACTATAGTTATACTTGATTGTGAATTTTATTATTTTTCTTGTATACGTTTACAATCTTCCATCAAGATTTCTTTTCTTATGTCATTTTTTTTTTGTCTTTACAGCTTGGTGGAATGACTCAAAATCCTTTGTTGGGCTACTACTAGGTAACTTTCACAAGATTAGTTGTGGATCACTTATATTGATGAATTGTAAACCTTATAGTTTTTTTTTGTGCCTTCCTAATCCTAAAAGGATTAGTCTTCTGCCATGACAAAGATTCCTAAAAGGAAATCTTTCCGGCTTCTTTAGACTTAAAGTCTTGATCAAAATCGGTGTAACCAACTCCAACCTCACCCAGAACACGTCACTGATCTCTTAGGTAAAACTACAGGTTACAATTCAAAAAGATAAGCACTGTTATAGTTCTCTGATAAAAGGAATCTGCTACAGTACATGAACAATGATCGCTACTACAGTAACCTCCCGACACGTCAAAAGGTCCAAACAGTAAAAGCTGGACAATAAAGATTCATCTCGAGCTCAACAGTCGAAGTGAATCTTTCTAGACTCTTCCGGACTTAAATCTATTTAGAGTCCGCGGACTTCAAATCTATTGGAATCCGCCTCTCTTTCCTATAAATAGAGGCCTCCTCTTCATTGTAAATCATCTGAAGTTTTATAAGCTTTTTTGTATTTTGTTTTTTCAATTTTCTTTCAAGTGTTGTTTGAGTGTTCTCGGAGTGCTTCCGCCTATCTATTTGTCTCTCTTTTGCATTGTAAGTCTTTTTTTATTTCATTTTCTTTCTTTTGTATTGTTTTGTACTTTGCATGTTGTAATAGCTAGCATATAGTAAAGATCTTGCTGCGAATGGTATCAGAGTCATTACCTTTCTTTATATATTAGTAAAAGGAAAAGCTTTATTGAGAAAAATAGCTTCTTGTAGTCTCGTATTCAGCTTCCAAGACCGTTTTAACCCGTGAAGAAAAATGGTGTTTAAGTCGTTTCAGACAGGAGATTGCCCTTTCTCATAAGATTGTCACATTTTATTAATTTATTTAAAAAAATTGGTTGTGATATTACTTATGGCTAATTTGTTTAGATCTCTTTTAAATGCTTATTCTTCTACTTCTAGTTCTTCTGTTATTAATAGTAGTGAAATTAATTTTCCTTAACTCGAACAATAACTTGCAAAGTAGGATATTCCAAAGGTACCTTTAAAAAGGGTCTACCAACAAAGAAGCTTTCAACTTTCTTAAAACTGATTACCACATCAAAACTATAGAAAAAACTCTTTCAATTTTAGATCAAAATTTTTATATACAACTCTTATCTCCTAAGGTTCTAATAGAACACCAAAAGAAATATTCCTACCTTCATGTAAGACTGATACATGTTACGATTAAACCATGGGTTAGAACAGGACTAAATGTCATAGCTCTTATCTCAGTAAGAGATGCAGACATAACCAACTAGCAGACCAACTCTTCGGTCTAATAGAGACCAGCCTACACCAAGGCCCGGCCTATTTCAATTGTGGGCTAGATCTGACCATAAGACTTCAAGACTCAAATGTCTATGAAGCAACCACCCTGAGTATTCATACTCAAGGATTTAACATGAAACCAGGGTCTCACTATTTGGCAGTCATTTATCGTATCTATTATAAAGTAATGAACATTCTCTTCCCAAATTCTATCATGCCTAAATCAGAAGGCAAAACTAACATGTTTCGACTCAACCCTCAACACAACATATATGTCCCCAAAACCATTAAATGGGATGAAGTTAAACTTCTAGATGTCTGGGTCATAGAAAATGAAACCAGATCCCGACAAAACAAGTCTTGTTCTCAATTAGAATAGATAGTTCAAACACCTGAAGGAGATTTAGAGATAAAATTCTTTAATTCTTCCAGATCTATTTGAATCAATTCATTCGATAGATCGAAGCCTTCTAGTTCTAGATCCTCTAGATCTGAGTCACCACCACCTCCATCTTCTTATCACACGGCTCATAAGCCTCCTTCTCAAACCTCAAGGCTCTCAACGGACAAAAACCCTTTAAGGCCGACAGACATCAATCGATTTGGAAATTCCGGACTCGATTACACTACCTATGGCCCAGAAACCCTCTCTAAGCTTGGTGGAGAAGACGAACTCAATGTGATAGAAAAAGAATTTGTCCCCAACAAAGAAGTTCTCAAACATGATTTATATTCTAAAAGAAATAAGATTCTCAGAGAAAAATTCTTCTCTAGATATTATGATGACCAATGTCTAAATTTCAAACGCTTGTGGTATCATCAAATGGATAAACAACAAAGGGATATTCCTTTTTTTCTTTGGCTGCAAGCTTACCTCTCATCCTCTAAAAGAAAGGTAGAGGTAAATGCCACAGAAAAAACTTCCATTAAATGGAACACTCATTCTAAAGGCATATCCGAGAGTAATCATCCACCACTAGAGCCACAACCTATGGCAAGAAAAATATTCAAGCCATACCATTAGTTGGAACAGATCCGAAAGATAACTCCACCCAGGCTACCAAAGGTTTTATTGCAAAAGTTCAAGAACAACAAAATTATTCCAACCTCATCCTTAAAACCATTAGCAACCAGACAGAGCCGATTGAGAATCTCCTCACTTCCATCAAACCGGTAATAATTACCAAACAAAATCCTCTGCTAAAACCTCCAGTAGAAACACCACTAATTGTTTTCAACTACATTCCTGCAAACGTCCAACTTTCTGATAAACCAATCAAGATTTCAGACAAAGTTGCAGCTCAGTTATCCTCTAGGCTCAATTCTCTTAGCCTTAAAGATACTGTAGAAAAGGGAAAAGAAAAGGTTTCTTCCTCTAGATCTGATAGATCTCTTCATAATATTGAAGTCTCTTCCTCAGAAACCTCCTCATCTATTGACGATACTGAAAGGGTCCAGCTCAATAGTGTGGTCAAACCAAAACCACAAAAAACATATTACCATCGCCTAACACCAGTCGATCTTCTTTATGAAGAAAGTACCCATCAAAATGCTTAACAGTTCTCTAGCTCGTCCCTCTATGAGTGGAATCTAGATGGGATGTCCGAATACCAAATTGCCACACTAGGACATAACATGTTTTCCTACGTTAATGCCTACAAAATTCGTGGTAATAGCGAAGAAACAACTGTTTTCCTCATCGCTGCCTCCTTTTCAGGCCAACTTAAAGGCTGGTGGGACTTCTATCTCACAAAAGACCAAAGGCGTGCAATTACCAGTTCTGTCAAGGTTGATGCTAGGACTGGCGACACCCTACTAAATGCCCAGGGACAACCTCTCCCTAATGGAGTCTACGCCTTAGTAATCAATATCTATGACCAATTCATTGGTCGAGGCCTTGATGGTCAATTAAGAATCAGAGAACAGCTCCAAAATCTATGGTGTAAAACACTGTCAGAATTCCGGTGGTACAAGGATGTCTTTCTCTCCAAGGTGTACCAATTGGACTCTTGTAGCAACGATTTTTGGAAAGAAAGATTTATTGCATGATTGCCAAGTCTTTTCGCCAAAAAGGTGAGTGAAAAGATAAGGGACGAACAGGGAGGAACAATCAACTTAAATAAAATAACCTACGGAGAATTAATCCAAAAGATTAACAGCGTAGGTATCTCCTTTTGCAATGACCTTAAGCTAAAAGAACAACTTAAATCCAAAAAAAAGTACGCCCACCAAGAACTGGGTAACTTCTGTTACCAATTCAGGTTTGAGGATTTGAAGAATCCCAGGAAAAAACTGGCCTCAAAGGCTAGATTTCACCCAAAAAACAAATACGGGTACCATCAGAAGAACTCCTTCAACCCTCAAAGAAAGTTTACACCGAAACCTGAAAACAAATCGAAATCTAAGGATTTCAAAGGAAAGAAAGAAAAAATCCCAACCTGCTACAAGTGTCACAAAAAGGGACACTTAGCCAGTCAATGTTACTCTAAAAGAGTAAATGAGCTAGAAGAAAAAGAAGAAGCTCCAACTAGCTCCGACTCAGAATGAGAATGTCCAGAGTTCTGTGACTGTGAAGAATGTTCACTTATCCACGAAGAGGAATCCGATCCTGAGGTAAATGTCCTCACATCTAATGAGCAATTCATGCTGGATATCCAAGATCCCCTTCTCAAAAAACAAAAATTGGTGCAGCTCTTGGATCACATAAAAGAAAAGTAGACCTCTAATAATAATCTTAAAGGAGAAGATTATTACCAATATAGTGAGCTCTTGAAACTATACAAAAGCAAAAATGAACAGAAACCTGCCTCCCTTGCAAATCTCCAAAAAGAGATCAATGAAACAAAGAGTAAAATTAAGTCTATAAAAGATAGACTTAACATTTTAGAGCTTTACTCACAACCCAGGGCAAATCACCTGGAAAGTGATAATGATTTTGAAAGAGAATTCGATCATCTCCTAATAGGAGAGAGCTCTAACCAAGTTCCTGAAATAGAGAACCCTTCTAAAAAAAGATCTGTAGAACAAATCAGCAAGGAAGAAAGCTAAAAATGGTATTCCCAATTCTCTCTTAAAATAAGAGGAGAATTTGAGATAAAACTCAAAGGTCTAATAGACTCAGGAGCCAATATCAATTGTATCAGAGAAGGTCTGATACCAACAAAATGCTTTGTCCCTACAACATAGAGAATTACCACTACAAATTCTCAAAGATTAGATGTTAGGTACAAATTACCTAATGTCCATATTTATAACCAAGGAACTTGTTCAAATACAACGTTCATACTGGTAAAAGATCTAAAACAAGATCTTATCCATGGAACCCCCTTTTTACAACAGATAAAGCCATTTTCAATTGATAACCAAGGAATTTCAACTACCTTAAAGGGAAAAATGATAAATTTCCTCTTTTGCTCAAAGCCCAAAATGACTCTAATAGAGTCTCTGGAACATGATTTAGAACTAAAAGAAAAGTTCATAAATCACATAAAAAAGGATATATCCTACAAAAGGATAGACAAACAGATAAAATCAACTCCAATCCAAAGGAAGATTAAAAATCTTCAAAAACAATTTGAACAAGAAGTTTGCTCAGATCTTCCTACTGCCTTCTAGCATAGGAAAAGACACCAGGTATCTCTGCCCTACATTGGCAAATTCGATGAGAAGGACATACCCACAAAAGCTTGACCCATACAAATGAATGGCAGGTTAACTCAGACTTGCTTTGAAGAAATCCAAGAAGTTATTAAAAAGAAGTTAATCAAGAAAAGCTCCTCACCTTAGAGTTGTGCAGCCTTCTACGTCGAAAATGTGGCTGAACTAAAAAGAGGAGTTCATCATCTAGTGATAAATTACATGCCTCTGAATTAAGTCCTAAAATGGATTCGATACCCAATTCCAAATAAAAGAGATATGTTAAACAGACTCTATCAAGCCAAGGTTTATTCAAAATTTGACATGAAATCTGGGTTTTGGCAAATTCAAATCAAAGAAGAAGATAGGTATAAAACTGCCTTTGTTGTTTCCTTAAGACAGTATGAATGGAATGTGATGTCATTTGGGCTCAAAAATGCTTCGTCAGAATTTCAAAAAATAATGAATGAAATATTCAACTCCTCTTCTACATTTACCATTATGTATATAGATGATGTATTGGTATTCTCAAATAATATTAATCAACACTTTAAACATCTATATATATTTTTCAAAATGGTAAAGCAAAATGGCTTGGTGATTTCACAAAGAAAAATCAAACTTTTCTTGACCTCAATTCAATTCCTTGGACATCAAATTTTTCAAGAAAAAATCACTCCAATTAATAAGGTGATAAAATTTGCAGAAAATTTTTCAAACAAAATAACAGATAAAACTCTGTTACAAAGATTTTTTGGTTGTCTAGATTATATTTTAGATTACTACAAAAACCTAGCAGAAGATAGATCCATCTTAACTGCTAGACTTAAAAGAATCCTCTAGACTTGACTGATGCTCATACAGTTGCAGTCCAACGAATCAAATCAAGAGTAAAACTCTTACCATGCTTCTCCATCGCAAATCCATCTCTTCCAAAGATTGTTAAGACAGATGCCTCGAACAAAAGGATATGCAGGAATCCTTAAACAGGTAAATGGTTCTAAAGAAGAACTGATTATGTTTCACTCAAGATACTGGAACCCTACACAGGTAAAGTATTCCACTATCAAAAAAGAAATTCTTTCCATTGTAAATTGTGTAAACAAATTTTAATTTGATTTAATAAATCAAAAATTCCTTTTATGAATAGATTGTTGATCTGCTAAATTTATCCTTAAAAATGATGTAAAAAATTTAGCCTCCAAACAGATCTTTGCTCGATGGCAAGTTATTTTATCAGCTTTTGAATTTGATATTGAATATATAAAAGGATCTAATAATTCTCTCCCTGACTATCCTTCTCGTGAGTTTTTGCAGGTAAACACTGACAATGTCTCAAAGACGTAGCCCTAGTCAATCTGGTTATCCTAAAAGGAAAATAATGGTCGAAGATAATGACTCAAAGTCATCTCAAACCATCCTGCCTGATGGCACGGTAGTAAAATCTACCCCTTATCGAAAGAAGCACTCACTTCAGATCTTTCCTCTAGAACTAGCTGATATTCAACTGGAGCTAAAGACATCATCTTGAAATATCTCCCTCAAGGTGAACATCTGATACCCATGGCACTTGGCCGTCACAGAGAATATTTTGAACAAATTCTAAAAGAAATCAGAAGTATTCACTTTACTCACCATTTGAGTAACAAAACCTCAAGTGAATATGCCTTTTCAAAGTTTCAGATCTTAAAGATCTTATCTGTCCAAGATTGGGAAAGAGAGATGATTTATCTCCACAAGTCTAAAAGACTACAAGATCAAAAAATTCCAGAAATATCTGGTATAATTATTATGATTATGTCTGGGCATGGGAGCAAGTGTTCTTTTATCAAAACCATAAACTAAAGCACAATTGGTTCCTCTCCTTTGCAGATTCCTTTGCTTCAATCTTCCCCTCTTGGTTCCACAATTGGTGGGATATTTTTTAAGCAACCGAGGCTATGCTTCCTCCTCCTTTGGTTCTGCTCCACAATCAATATTAAGCTAAATATAGCTTCCTGAACCAACCCTTGGTCACTGCCTTTATGTTTTCCTCCTATAATCTTCCTTGGATTGTCAAATGGGAATACGAAGTAGACTCTATCTCTATTCCCCATTGCCTCGAGAGACAACTCTACCAAAAATGGTGGGACAAATTCAACATTGGTCTTGTTCACACCTCAAAGGTGACTCCTCTTCTTTCTCCTCAACCTCCTTCAACTCAAAGTCCTCAAAGAGATTCTCCTAGGCTTCTTCATCTTCAAAAGCAAAGTCTGCCTCATCTAAGGGAAAAGGTCCCGCTTCTATCCAAACTCAACCACCCTCGCCTCCATCCAAATCCGTCTATCCTTTCATCTTCTCTCATTTTATTTCTCGCAGCCCTAAAGACATTCCTCTTCATCCTCTTCCTATTCCTTTTTATCCTTCCTTTGCTGACTAGCTAAAAGCTACTGATATCCTTTGTAAAGAACCCTCTTACGTTGACCAGGTCATCCACAAGGTTCTCAAAGAACTTCATTCCTCTTCATAACCTTCTCCTACCTGGCCTTCGATTTCTCATTCTTCCTTTCTACTGGGCATTGTTTCCCTCGAAAATGCAAATAACGACTTCTTCACTCAACCTGCCTCTGATGATGAGGAACTATTGTCCACTCTGGTCTCTCCCGCTTCCATTGGGTCAATGCTTCAGGGCCATGATACTGAGGATAAGTAAAAAAAGAAAAAATTAGAAGTGCTTCTTTTAATGATTATGGATTATCATATTGTTAAATAAAGTGACATAAGGATCACTTTCTATCCCCAAAAGTCAATATTACAATCGTTATGCTACGAAAATTTTGACAGAAACGGTATATGGATTTCTTTGCTTATCCCTAGTCACATCATAGATACTATAGTATGAACACCAAAAAAAATTTAATAACAAAATAATAATAGGAGAAAACCATCTAGTAAAAATTGAAAACTTATAAGAGTTGAGGAAAATTCAGGATAATCTGCCTCTCGATCATTCATATAACAGCTAGTATAATATGGACTTTGGTTGCAGTTTCAACAATTTTTAGCTACTTTACATTTCTGTTATAAATACACCAACTAATATTGATGATTCGTAAACTCGATAGTTTATTTGTTTGTAACGGATGTAATGTGAATATGTTGTAGTTTGGAGATGGAGCTGTCAGGTGGACAGTGATGATGTTATGGATGTGAATAATATTAAAAGTGTTTCTTTTAATGATTCTGGATTATCACGTTATCAAATAAAGTGATACGGGGATCACTTTCTATCCCCCAGAGGTCAATATTATAGCCGTTATGTTGCCGAAATTTTGGTAGAAACGGTATATGAATTCCTTGCTTATCCCTAGTCACAACATAAATACTATAGTATGAACACCAAAAAAAAATAAAAAAATAATAATAGGAGAAAACCATTTAATAAAAATTGAAAGTGCTGGGAGTTTAGAGAAATGACAATGATCTAAGATTACAAAGAATTCATCCTCTAGGCTTAAACATATTTTGATTCTAAAATAAAGAACAAAACAGAGAGGGTAAATTTACTTTTCAATAAAAATAAGAACCCACAATCACATAACCCACAGAACCTCAGTTGACTTCTCCCAACTTCAATCTTCAATTCCCTATGAAGTCTAAAATTCAATATTTACATCAAGAACTCCACTAAGTCAAAGCATCTAGATATTTAAAGTTCCTAGCCACGATCTTCCCATGTCAGTCCATATGACGCGGCAATACAACACATACTCACAGAAGAATGTATCACTCTCCCCCTATCACTCACTCTTCCTCTTCCATCAAGAATACCATCCTCCTATAAAATATTTGGTCATGAATTTAGAACATGAAGAAGCTGTAGCTACTTGCCGACATCAATAAATGGCTTTGTTTCATCAATAATACAAAGCCTATTGACATAGGTAGTTGTTAATCAGTAGAATGGTCCTGGCCTTCAAAGTTAATGTGACCACTATGAAACAAGCTAACGATGTGCAACATTGTCCAGACATTCTTCTCTTTTAATCCAAATGAGTATCATCAATTGCAAGCAATTGATACTATAGAAAAGTTATCATGAAAATTGAATAAACTACCATACAACTCACCAAGTAAGTATCACAATGCCAATGTAAGCAAGCAACACCAAAAAAACATAATCACATTCAACAATTTTCACCTACTTATATCAAAAATAAGAAAAGATCAAATACCACACTTCCCCATTTGAACACCCACTGGAAAAGAAAAAAAAACATTGTTTTATTTACTAAATAATAGTCAATAGAATCATTAAACAACTTCTTAGGCTCTATTTTAAAGTGGAGCAATTCTTGTAATCTTTGTTGTTTCAGATGATTTGTCATGAGACCTTAAATCTAATAAAAGTTACTCTCTCCCTTAATTTGAAGTAGTGAAGTCTTGTTTGCTAATTGTGTTTGATATATGGTTTCATGTAGAAGCAAAACTTTTTGATTTTTTTAAACATCATCATCTCATGAAAATAGTGTTCTCATGTTAACTGTCATTTTTCTTTTCCAGGGTTCATCTCTTACAGATCCAGTTGTGAGCAAATACATTGCTTCAAGACTCAGCCGAGAAGCTATGCCCTTGGAAATTTTGCAGCCTCGAGAACTTTTTGAGAACATTAAAATGTGGGTCAGTTGTGAGCAAACTTTTTGAGAACATCATGTAGGAACTTTATAGTGTGGGTCAGTAATGCACACAGCATGAAATAGGTCTTTAGATTCAACAGGTGTGCTGGACAGATGATATTGTACAGGTTACATGTTATAGTATAATCAGCGTTTTTAAAACACTGCTTAAAGTCAAGGACTTTTCTTGACACACGTCAAAACAACGTTTAAAAAATGTTGTCTATATGCTGTAAAATGGCTTTTTTGTTGTAGTAATAGGAGAATGATTGTCTCTGTGTTAACACAGGCCTATGTAGGCATGCCATTGATTGACCTATGATGTGATTTTGAATTTGATACCTCTCTTCTTTTACACCTGAACACTTTTTTGAACCCAAGACACAATATGTGTCAGTTCATAATTCACCATAAATACTAGACACTTTCTCATCACAGAACATTTTCTTCCTTTTTTTTGTTATAAAGATTTTATGACTGTGAGCCGTAGTCACTTAAACAAAATAAAACGTGCAATGAATGTAAAAGGAAATACAATCAGTCTCACAATGAATTTGGTGCACCCATTTATAACCTGCTTTTCTGCCACCTATAATGTAATTATTTCATTTTAAATTCTCAAGATATATGTTGTTATGAGAAGATCACAACAGATCTTCTCCGCCCGGCCTATGAGCTGTTAAGGTCTTGTCTAATTAAGTGGCAGGAGATGATTGGTGGAAAAAGTGAATTGCATTTTCAAAACTTGTAATTCACTTTTTCCCTCCAATAATGTCCTGCCACCTGTTAAATAGGACCTTAGCAGGTCATAAATGGCAGGAG
>JAOXJP010124020.1:0-13775 GCA_025762735.1 Platanus orientalis | reverse complement strand
TTTCGGCACTGATGTGTCCGTACCCTGATGCCGTTTTCACAGTTCTCACAAGATTCGTTCTCACATAATTTTTAGTGAGATATAACGTAAATTGTTTAAATCTAGGAAGCGCGGGCACTGACATGAGACACGGGTATGATACGATGTGGATATGGCGACGTGATAATTCTCGAGAAAGTATCATACGATACGGCGGGGATATGTTCATTGATTAATTAATATTTTTAGTTAGATTGTATGTTTGAAAGTAAATAACAGGCATAAAAAAATGTTTGAAAAGCCATTATTTTACTCTGTTTCTGTTTTTTTTTTTTTTTGTGTCTAAAACTGAATTTAGTTGTTTTTATTCACGTTTTAAGGATTTTTTCTTTTCCTACTTCCTTTAATGTGTTAAAAGTCATGTCTTTCTTCTTAGATTTACCCAAAAAATTTTAATCCTATTCTGGAACGCATTGTCTTCTTTCATACCGTTTTGGTTATTATTTTGATCTTTTTTGGGTTAAATCTGTCTTATTTATATGGTTTCGGGTTTGGAATGATTGCTGTACAGAAGAACTGAAGCGGTATAATCAAGTTATTAGCTTGTTATTTGCAAATCCCAACTCGAAGACCTCCAAGATACATCATATACCTTAATGCGCAAAGTAAACCCTAATTTCCCCCAGAACGTTAACTAAAGAGTCCCCATTAATAATTAATGAAATCAAGAAGAATAATAATACCTTAATGCTCAATGTAAACCCTAATTTTTCCCCCAAAAACAAACAGTCCCTATTAATGTGAGATGCAACAAAGTTTGAGCTTGGGATTTGCATTTTTTGAAATTCTAGACGAGACAACACGTAGATAATAAAAGAGGAAACAAAAGGGAAATATTAGTTTGGGAAAATCTACTCAACTGAAAGAGCAAGATGAATTAAACCATTTCTTAGGAATAAAGTCCAATTATTCAAGAGCTAACATGTTGAAGGGTCCTAGAGATGCCAACACTCAAAATTTCCAATACAGACCACTTGAACCATGTCAACATACACAACCAAAACATATAAACTTGGAAACATCAAGCTAAATCTGCCAATTGGTCCAGGCTGGTACAAAACCTGATTTGTTTTAAAGCGGATTTCCTGCAGCGGCAAAACTTGCAGCAACCCCGAAGCACCAGGGTGCCGGGTGACAAGTGTCGAAAAAGTGAAAAAAACTAAACCCAGGCACACAACATGTGGTTTTAAACTTTTGTTTTGCCACATGTCACCCAGAGCCCTGGTGCTTCAAGGTAGATGCAAGTTATGGCACTGCAGGAAATCCACTTTAGATTTGTTTGGCTTGAAGAATGAGTGGGATGGGTAAATTGAACTTTGGCTGGGCCAAGGTCAGGCCCAGGTTTAAACCCGAGTGTCACAAACTATTTTAACCTGAAGTTTGGGCAAAGTTCAGACTGACCGTCTTAGAATGAGTTCAGACTGGGGCTGAGTTCGGGCCCAGCTATTGTATTTTAGGCTGGGTTTGGGATGATCTTAGCCGGAACCAGCCTGGCCTAATTGACAGCCCTAGTTTGAATGCATGTTGTTTGTTTTCCCTAGAATTTTGAATTCACTGACTCCAGACTACATGTAATAATACAAAATAAAAGAAGAAGAAGAAGAATAGAATGGCAGTTGCTAGGTATATTAAATTAGGCATTGAAAGAAAACGAGGAAAAAAAAAAAAAAAATAGAATGCCAATTGTTGTGTATGTTAAATTTGGGCATTGATCAGCTGTTTCCTATTTATGCCATAAGAGCTTAATGGGTTCTTCAAAACAGGTGCCGAAAGCTGTTAGACCAGTGTTTAACACAGCACCCAAACACCAACTAAATTTCCAGAATTATCATTTCCATGCTCCTGATTTTGAATAAGAACTCTCTACATTTATCCTGTTAAAATAGGAAATGCTCAATTGTAGAAATGCTTCCAAGGAAATGGGTTCAATGGGAAGATAGGAAAATAGCCAATTACACCGTGTCCTCCTAACAAGTAGCCCTCGTGCAAAGCATTCAAGATCCACCATTTGATGAGTTCCACCAAAGAGATCACTACGGCCAAACATTGACCCAATAAGATAATCTTCGCCATGTGATACATCTTATCAATTTAAATGGTCAGAAACAACAAGGTGTACTATCTAGGAAAATGTCTCTAGCATGGATGCTTACAACCACACTTTTGGCCAAGAAGGTCTGTTTGGGGGACCCATCTAATTGTGGTGAAAGCCTACCGCCTCTTTATCATCTGCAGAGCAGGAGAAACAGTTTCTTTCCATCAGACCCAATTACTCTTCTTTCTTTCTCTCTCTTTCTCCCCACTCCCCTCCCCCCCCCCCCCTCTTTTCTTTGTAGTAAACACAATTATTCTTTACTATCGAAAGGACAGGAATGGATGACAACATTACATATTAATCGTACAGACTTGATAGAGGGATATAAAAAACTTGTCTTGTGGAGTTCAAATTTTCCCTCAATTTCCATTACTTTGCATTTGCATGCCAAGGTTATACCTGGCCGAGATTTGTCGGAAACCTACGTGAAATAAAGAAAATTCTGACAAGTGAACATCCAACTGAATTGACAAGTAACAACCATTGAGGTGGTAAGCCAAACAAATACCATCAAATAGTAATACTCTTTCTCTTCATCAAATTCCGATCTTGGGAATGACGTCGCTCAAAATGGATTCCTTATATGAACAAGGCATACTTGTGTAAAATGATCTCTTCACTTGAGTTAAAGCGGTTTCAACAGCTGAAGATTGGCTAATAGTGTCTAGCCTAATAAAAGGGATCCTGCATCATATAAATCCAGGCTTCAATTATAGTGGAGAGAGATAATATACTTCTGTTCATTTTCTTATATATAACAATTAATGTCATCTTCTTTAGTATGTGTAAATTCTCTCTCTCTCTCTCTCTCTCTCTCTCTCTCTCATTTGAGACTCAGTTCAAATTGGAACAATGTAAGCTAAATTCAAATAACAAATTCATACAAAAATAAGTTTTCTTCTTACAGCAAAACAACGGAAGCCATCATTGACGTCAGTAATGAAGCTGATTCTATCAGAAATAATTCAAGAAATAAATAATTGTTTCAAAGTAATATTCTCTAAAAACCAATCCCTGTAAACATGAGTGGACTGAGACAACAGGTAACGATTTTTCATGCAATGATCTGAAAACTGTCTAGTGTCGTATGACATTGGGTTTCAAACATCAATAAGCTAAAACCCTAGGCATTCTATTTTGGGAGTGTTTCAAGATTAAGTAGTTAAGAGGAAAAACATCAGTCCTTAGGTGTTGTTTCTCAACATGTGCCTCATCTACAATGAAGTGAATCGGTTGGGCAAAGTCCTCATAATGGACAACATGATGGCAAGGGGAGTTCAATTGGCTAATAGATGCTGCTACATGTGTAGTGACACTGCATCGGTTTGGGCATCTTTTCCTTCATTGTCCTTTGTCCACCTCGATATGGATTTTCTTTCTTGCTTGGTTTAGGCGGGTTTTGGTGATGCTTGAATTGGGGTACTTGATGCTTTTTAATGGGACCAGGAGCATATTGAGGATATGTGTGTCAGAGGTTAGGTCCTTTGGGCCAGCACTCCTGCTATAGCGTGTTGGGCGGTTTGGATCGATGGAGTGAAATGCTTGCACCTTCGATGGGATCGAAAAGTAACCAGTAAAGAAGCCAGAGTTTACGCTTTATCTTCTGTGTAGATGGACTTCCCACCTTCCCTTGTTTAAGAACATGAAGCTCATTGAGTGGGTTCTAGAATGGGATACGTTTGTGTTTATTTGAGTTGCTTGTTCTCGTTTGACCAGTGCTGTACTTCTAGTGCTTTTCTAGTCCTTTTTTCAAAAAAATATCTCTTTTTACCTATCCAAAAAAAGAAGTAAAATGAAATGAGACCCATGTAGGAATGTAAAAATATAAATACGGTATATGTGTAGGGGTATTTCTATCCTAGTATACTTCTACATTCCTACAACTCACCACCGTATAGGGCCTACCTAGGGGAATGGCTACCTCAAAACTTCACATTCTAAGATGATTATCAGCCATCTAATCTGCAGATATTCACCAGAGATTTAATAGTATCTTATTAATCATTCTTATCCAATGAAAAGTGTACTATTAATTATTCAAATGAATAGTGAAATGAATGGTTGGGCTATCTTGACACTCATGACGTACCATCAAAGTACATCTCAAACGATTCGAAGTCCCACATGCACCGCTTGTAGCATTGAAGACTTACTACGCTTATAACACATCCCCGAGTTGTCGCTCGAGTCATTAAGTCCACTGAAGACCATGACACTTTATGAGCATATCATATTGTTTTACGCAAGACGTCACCCCAAGTCTTGCCATGCCACCATGGTGGCTGTCCAAGACTAACCTAGGATTTTGCCCAGTATAAAGACAAGTTACACCCGAGTACTAAGGCTACAGAATAGCCCACTTGACCGTCTGTAATCGCATAGTGTATGCTAGTAGTGTCCACATAGAAAGTCCCTGTAGTGCAATGGACACGCAATGCCGGCCACGCCTGTGGCTCCAAGCATTGTCTTATGAGGGAACCCAACCCCCATAGGAACTCTAGACAACACCTCTGTACATGCCAAGAGCCGCCCCCAACTCATATTGGGGATGATTTGCAATTTAAGCTCATGCAGACTAAAAATATGTTCGTTGCATATCACACTGTCCGTTGTGTTAACCACGCCTTGACATACCTCTTGCCCATGTCAAGGGCTTGGGTACCTTCAAGCATCCACCCTTCTTGAAGGCATATGCCAGGTCTTTCTTGGGTTGTTAGAAAAGATCACCCCCCTCATAAATCATATTGGACTTATTTACAATTCTATCATCGGGTAATATTTATGAAAATGCCACTATGCCACTCGTCAGGCCACTGTGGCCATGCACATGCCAAGACTTGTCTGTGACAATGCAGCCACAGATTATGCTTAAAGATTGCTATTTAAAGTCTGATTAGTCAAATTCTATATGTCCCATTATGCTTATTCCTCTCCCCTTCATTTATAAAGTTCCAAGTATCAAAAATGCAGAATTTGATGAATAATTTTATATATTTTCCTTGAAGCAATGGCAAAAAGACTATCAACTATTTCATCGATTTCATGCTGCTTCAACAGTCAAGGGATCATAAATATCAATGAATATATAAATAAAACAATAAAAACTCATAGTAACACATATAAGACATAAGTAAGCAATATAAACCGTACAAGGATTTGAAATCTTACTAATTAAAGAGAACTTTGCCAAATCTAGCCACAAAAGAAGGCTTTACTTCTTCAAATTCTTGGTACTCCAATCCATTCCTTACATTTTGCAAAAATGTAAGTAGCTAGGTCTGGTTGGATCTTTTTCTGCTATAGATCAACACCCATGGGCTTCCTCTAAAGCTTCTTGTAGTCTTATCAACCTCTAGAAAAGCCACACAATAACTATCCTTAAATTGAGTACTTCTCAATAAATGGAACAGATATAATAAGAAATAAACAAATATCTAAAAAATTTGAGTAGAAGCCTCTAGGTGGATGGCCACCCCCTAGAGTTGGTGTTTTTTCACCACTTCTTCTACTTGAAAGATTCACTGGAAACTGGGTCCAGCCAAACAGAAGCTGGAAATTGATCATCATCTGTCAAACCAACTGTCCACCATCTCGTTATGGCGTTCTCTGCACATGGGAACTTTCCAATTTTGAAAGCCTTTTTATCTTTCCTCCTCTCCAAAGTAGACCTAGATGATCTAAGATCCAAGTTTCTCTTAAATTGGGGACGAAGCAAATCTGTAGTGGGTAACGGCCTCTCTGAGTCATTTATATGCCTCTTATGTGGTGGCGATGTATGCCATCAAGATAACTGGAACTCAAAAGATTCAACGCTTTCTTTTAAAAAGGATGACGCAAATGTTTATTTTAATGAAGATTAAAAAGGATGACAAAAATGTATATGAAATTCATGAGTTTGAAGATTAATCTCCGGTAAAAAAAAAAAAAAATCTTATATGAAATCATAACCACAATTTAACCATCCTACAGGATTAATTTGAAAAGACAAGCACACATGACTCATGTGACTAAGAAATGCATTTTTTAACCAAAGAAACAATAAAAAAAGACCAACCAACCTCAAAAAAAGTATTAATAGAATATGTACTATTGTTTAGGAACCGTATTGCATCGGTTTTGTAAAACCCAAATCCATGATAAGCTCACAAGTCCAAGATACCCTGGAATTAAGCAGACCCTGACAGCAAATGATAGGAAAAATTAGGTGAACATGAATTTCGTACTGATGCATCAGTCCCTCTGGTGCCGTTTGCACAGGTCTCCCGAAATTCATTTGCACATAATCCGAACCCGCAAGTGATATGACAAATATCGAAGGATAAACATGGAAATGAGTTATAATGAGAAAGTAGAAGAAAATGAAAAATATAAAAATTAATAATGCAAAATATTTGTAAGGAAAGGATGAAACCCAGTGAAAATAGATTATTTCACGCATAGTCAAAGTGGCTAGTGGACATGAAATAGTCTAAAGGGGGAAAGCAGTTAAAAGTTATCACCCCTTTTTTAGCTCACAAATTAAGAAATAAAGTCACTTAACAAGAAACAGCAATAAAGGTTAAACCAGAACATGAAATATATAGAATTTCAGTGTCTGTTTTTCTGCCATTTAGAATCACTCGCTTTAACTCTTTTAAATCATCCAAAAAATACAATAGCAAGTAAGAACTTCTTGTTAAGAAACCAAGCTGTTCAGTTTTTGTTTTCCCTTTTAAAAGGAAAAAACAGAAAGAAAAAGAACAATCAAGACAAACTTGAAACAATAAACATAAATTATTCAAACTAGGAGCTTTTTCACAACCCAAACAGGGTTTAATCTAAACAGACATAAAGTCTCTACTTATTTATACAAGGAATGGTTACAACCCACGAACCCGAACAAGCTTAAAGCTTAGCTGCTACAGTATAGTAAAGGGTAGAATAAGTAACTTTCAAATTTTAATAGGAACTTTGGTTACTATTTGTTGGACTGCCACCCATATAACTGTTAACCCAGTATTGACAATGACCAAAGGAGTGGTGAAACTTGAATCCCACTAATTTTGAATGTAGTTGAACACGAGGTGATATATAGAATAGCAAAGGTGGGAAGACAAAATGTGAAAACCACGATAGGTCATTGACGAGTGTCTCAACCATTACAATGACAAACGTGGATCTAGACATGGGAAGATGGCTAGTCGAGAAATGATAAAAGAGGGACACGATAGGTCACCTTCACGACCATCAACAAGTTTGGAGAATCGAAGGAAGTTACCATTGGATGTGATTAATGGCAACTAGAGGAGCAGGTGATGTAAAAGGGAATTAGTAGAATGGAAGAAAACTGCCGTAACTAGTCAGGGTGATATAAATTGCACATGAATAGACAAAGAAAATAACCTCAACCAATCAATCAAATATTTTATCTAGGAGTAAAAGTAGAAGTAAGTTAATATCTATAGTGTTGTACAGTAGTTCAGTAGCCATAGTCAATAGCTTCTAGTCTTAATTGATAGGGTTGTGATCGAATTGCTTACTATTGAGGAAGAGTGTACCTGAGGAGCATGGTTACAAAAACGGCCGATTCAGTTCCAGATCAGTCAATTCAGATCGGAATTGGCTATGACGGGTCCAATTTATGCCTTCAACTAGGAATCTGTAATGGATCGATTGATCCGGGTCGGGAATTAATCGATCCGGATGTAGACCAGCTTGGATCAACTGATCCAAGTCGAGAATCAGTTTGAATTTTATAAACTTTTTTATTTTCTTTTTCTTAGATTTTGAATTTCAACACATTTATTAAGGCTTTTTTTGTTACAGATCGATCGATCCGGATCGGGAATCAACCAAGACCGATTCTGACTCCGATTCCAACTTTTTAAACCATTTTGAGGAATAATGGCTCTAATCGAATCAAGTGAGATATTTATCTTGTAATTCCTTGTAAGTTATAATTATTAATTTGATTTTCATTTATTTCTTTTGGAAAGTGAGTTAAAGTCCTCTTAATACAAACTTGTTTGATTAAGATAGAGAGAGGAAAATACACCAACAATAACATTTGAAGGAAAGAAAGGTCCTGGTAGATCCTTTAAATAGCTTAAGGTTTGATTAAAAAACAGTCATCAAAGGCCAGGGCTAGTTCCCACCCATTGATTTCTTTTAATTGAGAATTTGAATTTATTAAATTTCAGACAAAATATACAACCTGGTCGACTAAATTAACTACAGAATTGCAAATTAAACAATCATATGAGAGGAAATTGCGTAGCTTTCTAGGAGAGGTGATGCTTAAGAAAATGCATACCAAGCAAATCGTTGGGTTTCTCGCCAAGTTGGTAGAAATGCAGAAGCTACGGCCATGGTCAAATGCTTACTTATATGGTGCGTATCAGGGAGTGAGCTTTGTCATTAAACAATGTATCGATACTAAAATACCCACCTCCATAATTGGCTTTGTCATTAAGCAATCTTATCTATCAATACAAAAAGTACCCTGCTCCATAGTATCCTCTTTATTCTTCCTAGCAGATCTCCATAGACGATTCGAACTGCAGACGATAATGGAGAATTTTTTTTCTTTTCTTTTCTTTTTAAGCCAAGAGGAAGAAAAGGGTAGTAGCAGGCAATGGATTTTTGGGCGGATGGACCAGTGACAGTGAAAAAGGTTTTTTTTTTTGTTAACAGCCGAGCTTCTGCAACTCAAATCAATCCCAGTAGTTGATATTTGTTTCTTACCCCAATCGGAGCTCTAATTTCTTCCATTCTACTCTGAAGACGCCTTCAACCTCAGCTACGACGACATTATCGTAATCCCTAAAATCGACCATTCCATATCCACGAGTGCGTAGGCGCTAGGCAGTGTAAAGCAAGCCCAACGCACCAGGGGAGGCACTGAGCCACTGACCAATTCTCCACGGCATCTCCGCTACCGGCTGCAATCCCTTCGTCTCGGATGCCGTCTGCCCTCATGATACCTCCAGCTTCCTACCAACCTGAAACTGTTTGCATGTCGCTTTGGGATGATTTGTTGGTTATACTTGTGAGATTATTGGGCAAATCCATTGAAAGTTCACATTTTTCTGCAAATCAGTTTGATACCATCTCCGCGAGGGTCGAGAGTTCTGCGGTTCAGATCCTCTGTGCCGCGACCGTGTTGTGATCACCACTCGCGTCGCGAACATTTAAATAATTTTGGGCGCTTTGGATTGGTTTATGAATCCTGTGTATGCCACATGTTAGCACATGATAACAAGCTGCGAGCCTGCGTCAGTGCGACCATGAAGGATCCTGATTATTTTTACCAGAGAAGTTGTTGCAGTTGGGTTTGCGGAGTGAAAGTTGCAAGGTGAACTATATTGTATGATTTGTTGTAAGTAGCTGTAATAGCAAAAACTGTTTTGAGTTGTTTGGAAACTTTAGGCAGTTGTATTTGGAAAACAAATTTTTACCAAAAACAAAATAATAATTATTGCATTAAAGTTTTAAATAAAACAAATAAGTCTTTTATTAAATGTATAAAGAAAATATTAGTCTCCCTAAGTATGAAAGATGAATTTATGTGTATATTAAATAAATATAAAAAACAATGTCATCATACCAAATGTTTTCATGGTCTTAATAGTAGTTCGCACATGAAGCACACTAAAAATAAAAGAAGTGACAAATCAATGGAATGTGTCATAGATTTATTGAGCAATCACATCTTGGCAGTGTGTCCATATCGTATAGCTCTTGACCCTCATTCATTTGATAAATATATCTACAAAATTGGTGAATCCATTAATGGTCATACAATGCATCCCTTAAAATAGTTCTCTAACAAAATATAAATAAAGCAAGAGACATCGATCTCAAATTTGTTGTCATCTACCTTTGCGCTACATGGTGATTAGTCATTTTATAGTCACACATGGGGTCTTCATCTTATGAGATTATCTCTAATAATAATTAATCTAACTGAAACCTATGGTTTATTTATCAACAAATTAGATCTAAGACCCTTTAAAAAGTACTAGGGATTTGTTTGGCCAATAACAAGACACATTTCTGAGTTCACCCACAAATTTGATATTTAAATCTTGAATGCATCAAAATCATAGCCACTTTTCTTGTTGTGATAGGCCTGTTGGACTGTATGGTGATTTAGAAATGTAGAAGATAAAAAATAAAAAACAACCTCATAAAATTGTATATAAAGGGTGACGAGCTTTCAAGTTCAAGGAACCAGATACCACATTGTTGTAGACATGTAAATTTTAGAGCCCAATAGTTGTAGTTTATTTCTCTTTTTTATTTTAATTATTCTCGTTGAATTGGAGGTTGAGCTTCCACATTGCACAATCCAGTTACATTATGTTCACTTAAAAAAAAAAAAAAAAATAGAACCTCAATGTAAGGATATTGGAGCCATGAAGGTGGGTATAAGGTACATTTTTTATCTGAAATTTATATATTTATTATGAAAAAATAGGAGAAATGGTTAAAAGAGGTCCGAGAAGAAGAGACCTCTTTTTAAACTTCCCAAGAATAGCTTTGGAGTGGAGGAGATGATAACCTTATCCAGCTTATTGGGTGATTGATTAGTTGTCTCGAAGAACTAGGCTATGTTGACATGCGTTGAGCCAACCACACCAGATTGTGGAGAGAGATAACTCCAATTTCTAAGACAAAGGTAGACATGAAGATCATAATTATTAGTATAACACCCTGCATGTTTAACCTACATTGCAAGTGAGAATTTAGTGAGTATGGTTAACCCGGGTGAGGACCCCGAGATTAAGTCAATAACTAGACAATTAAGTTGCCTATACACATTGAGGAAGAAACCAAGCCTAAAGAACCCAAAATACCCAAAATGTCAAAATTTAACATTTTGGAGTGCTAAAAAATGTTTAGAGTGTTCGAAATATTTTGGAGCACTCCAAAATCTTAGGGTTCCCCAGAGTGTTTTGGAGTGGTCGAAAGAAAAATGGAGCACTCCGAAATTTTGAAGGGCTCCAAACTCGAATTTTTGGAAAGAAAAATTATTTGGGTCTGAAATGACCTTTTTGCCTACCCTTGTGCCTAAGAAACCTTATGTGACAAGGTTTAACCTCAAAATTATTCTATTTAAGTCATTTAGAGGGATTATAACAAAGAGGGAAAGGGTTAGAAAGACTTGAGAGAGAAGGATGAAGTTTTTTTCCAAATTTGGTAAGTTTTTCTTCCAACCTTGAAAATATGCTATAATATGTATTTTTCTTCCTACATCTAACCTAAGTAAGTATGGATTCATGTTTCTCTACATTAGTTTTTGTGTTTTAACCATGAAATACTTTAGATTTGACAATGACAAAAGGATTTTGGAGGAGTTTCCACCTCAAGAGAAGGGTAGAAGGTTTATGTTAGTGGATATGCATTTTATGCTCACTTTCCTATCCTAAGATCTTAGATTTGTGCAAAATGATCTTGGATTTGGTGGTTTTACATCTATTCCTTATGAGTTTGATTATTCCCTTTGTGGAACCTTGGTTTCATGGATGGTGTGGGTTAGATATGTTGTTTATGCACACTTTCCTTTTTTACGATCATAGATTTGTTGTTGATGAACTATGTATTGGTGGATTCATCCCTATTTCCTCTTAAGCATGTTGATTTCTTGATATGGATCATACCTTCATGTTGTGAGCATGTTAGATAAAAGTTTTTTCCTATGGATTTCTTGTCTTCTTAAGTTATGAAGCTATTTATTGTGAATAGAGCCTTCGAGAATAAATTGCATGATATCTATTCTATGTGGTGTAGTTTGGGAGCTTAATCTACTTATGTTGTAGGGTGGAGAATGTTTCTTATGGTGAAAATAGGGTTTTTCCTTTGAGTTCCTTAATTCTTGCATTCTACATGTTTGATAAAATGCCCCTTACAAATTTTTCATAATATTTACATATGTCTTGGATGTTTTTGGATTCTTTGCATGAGCCTAATGTCTTCCATGATGAATTCTTTCAAATAGATGTCAGCTTAGGACAATTTATGATATTCTATTAATTCTCATGCTATGATCTTAGAATTCATGTTTAATACATTAAACTTTGCATCATATGGTAGCTTTGAGGGCATGAACATGTTCCCTTTGACATGGTTTGCTCCGTTATTTTCTTAAGGCATTTTACCTAAACTTCTACATGAGTTTTAAAGGACTTGAGATACTTGATTTTAACCTTTATGGAAATTAGCATAAAATGATTTTACATTCATGAGCATCTCTTATGTCCTTTGTTATGGGTCAAATACGTTCACTTACATGATGGCATATCACCTCGTCCATGTGATTTACTATTCCATTCTTTGGACTCTTCATGAAATAGAATATGTAGATATTTTTACAAATGAAATATTTATGACATTACGTTATAAAAGTTTGAGTTGGATTTATCGCTTCTTTTGAATCACAGATTTGTTCGGCACCCTTGTCTTGGAAAATTTTAGAGGACTACCTTAGTCTAAAGGAATAATATGGGACTACCTTGGTTTGGGGGAATAATATGGGATAAACTCTAATTTGGGGGAATTATATAAAACACACCCTTGATGCCTTGGGGGATTTTTATGGGCTACTATGAGCCTTTATGGTTACATTTACCCAATCACCGGGTCACATTAATAGATGAAGATGGCCCTAGTGGCCCAATATATGTTATATGATGTGTTATGTCGGAGAACCTTATGCGGGTATGTGATTCGTTTTGTCAGAGACCTTATATGGTTTATATGATATGCTTTATCGGAGACCTTTTATGGTTTATATATGATGTGTTGTTGGAGACATTTTATGGTTTATATATGATATGCTTTGTCGGAGATCTTATATGGTTTATGTGATTTACTTTGTCGGAGACCTTTCATAGTTTATTTACATATAGATATGTTATGTGATGAAGATATTATTGTGTTATGCATGTGGCACATATATTACCAGACATATGCATATAGTACTTAGTATGCGACATATAGCATGTAGCATATCATGATTCAGTTTGAGCTACCTTTGGACTCTCTTGTGGTTATCTTATAACATATGCATACTCGATTCGTAGTAAGGATATATGTTTAGTAAATTTGATATGTTCTCATATCTGGTTTGATTCCCTTAGTTTATCATGATTCTTCCTATTTAAAACCGTGATTATCTTTGGCCTCATCTTTAGTTATACTCGTGGGGTAATGGATTATATATTAGGGCTGTCAATTAGACCGGGTTGGGCTAGGTAAGGGTCAACCTGAGCCCAGCCTATAGCCCAGCCTATAGTGTAGAACCCCAGCCCGAGCCCAACCTGAGCTCAAACTCAGCCCGGTTCCCTCTACTTGAGCCCGACCCATTGTAATTATTTAGGCTGAGTTTGGGTAGCCTGAAATGGGGTGAAGATGTATAAATACAAAAATGTTATGCTCATGTACTTAGCAGGCACACGCCTTAACCACTCAATTAAAGTGATGTTTATCAGTAATAGTTTTAATTATTTGTTTTATTCTAATAACTAAACCCTTTTACATTTTTACCATCCAAATTGGTATAAGTTTTAGAGCTTTAATAGCCCTTTTTTGTTCACCATCCAAATTAATCTACTGAAAAACATACATACAATATATATATATATATATATATATATATATA
>JAOXJP010124019.1:0-27772 GCA_025762735.1 Platanus orientalis | reverse complement strand
TCTTATGAGCTACACATTACCAATTTCAGTTATGAGCTTTTGTTGATTCAACTTATGCACTTCTGGAACCTTTACTAGATTCTAATTATTGATGTAGTTGGATCGACTCTTATATAATTCATCTGTTCTGATCTGGTATCGTTCTGTACTCGTGACATTCGATTTATTCCATGGGACATTATGTATGTTCTCTCAGGGGCTTTATAGCTTACCTATGTTTTTACCACCCTTTCAGGTGGTGCTTGGTAGTATCTGGTATCTTGCAGGTTGGCCCCAAGGATGGATCATAGGAGAGAGGGTTGGTTGTTTACTTCTTTATGTTCATTTTATGTTTAACACTTACTTATGTATGAACAGGGATTTATACTGATAGAAGTTATTTTGAGGTACTTGTAATTACGTTGGAGACGCTTTATTGGTTGGCCAGTTTAGAGGCCTACATGATGTTACTGTTTATTTGGAGACTATAGTTTTAAAGTTAGATGTTGAAGATATTATTAAGTTCTTTCCGCTGTGTAGTTTAGAATGTATATGTTTATATTTTTGCTGCACTTTATGGATGGATGTTATTATCTTATGATTATGCTTCTGCTATGAATGTTTGGTAATTAAGGATAATAATTGAATAAAAGAAATAAAAAGAAAGAAAAATATATATACATTGCAAATCAGTAAGTTAAGTCAAAAACTCCTTCCGCAAGGAAAGGGTAATGTCACACTCTGAGATCTGTGACACCATGCACATGCATTTCCACATTATTACCCTAATCTCCGCATGTGGGTTTCAGTGCGTGACAACTTCTCCCTAAGTAGTTTCTCCTTGTACGGTAGCCACTGTCTCCTCAACTACCTCCTTAGCCACTACTTCTCCTCCTTCTTCTTGGTTGGCTCCTTTTTGCCCCTCCTCAGCCTCTACATCCCCTTCATCGAGCTTAATAAAAGAAAAGTCTAAGTTAAGGAACTCATTGGCCACAAAATCCCAGAAGTTCTTGAACCCTTCCCAAAACAGTCGACCTTAACAATCTCAAAGGCATCCGAGGCCAAGTATTTGGTTGTGGCTGCCTTGAAGGCCCCTTCAAGGAACCTCTCCTTCTCCACCTCGGCCTCAATGTGTGCCCGCTCTAAGGTCTCGACCATCTTCCTATTCACCACAGCCTCGAAGGTTGTGGCAAACTTGTCCTTAACCACGATGCAGTGGTTCCTTTTTCCCCCAAGCTCTTCCCTTGCCCAGGCGACCTCCCTCTCAGCCACTCATAAGCGTGCCGTCATATCCTCAAAACGAGCATCCTGGTCTATGGCCCAAGCAGCCATGCTAACATGGGAGTCCTCGGCCCATTTGAGTTTACTTTTGAGGGTGCAAATCTCAGCCTTCGCGCTCTCCCAGGTGGCCTTGAGTTCATTCTTGATCTAGGCGAGGTGGTTTAGGAGGTCGGTTCGGACCAGCTCGCTAAACTTGTACCTCTAGATGAAGGCCGCCATTAGAGCCACGGTCTGGAAAGATAAAGTCAGGTCAATACAGAAAAAATGCAAAAAACAACAAAGATAATTAAATAAAAAACCAAGCGAAAGAAATTTATACCTTAGTTACATAGTGCATCATGTCTCGATGCAAGGCGGTAGGGGCAATGGTCCTCCTCAGAAACTTGAGATCCTCGATAGGAATGTTGCCCAAAAGGTAGTCCCCCCCAAGACTCGGCTTTGATAGCCAAGATGAGAGCCCCACTAAGGACTCACCCCTTTCGAGGACTGAAGAAGAAGGTACCTGGGGACTCTCTGTGGGCACCACCCAGGTAGAAGGTGTCATGGTCACAGTCGGCGGGGCGAGGGCCTCGATGGTAGTGGCAAGAGCGACCGCATGGGAACCCACCGCTTGAACCCTAGTGGTGGGGGCTGGAGAAGAACCTATTGCTTCCTCCTCCAAATCTATGACTTGGATGTCAGTAGCGGGAACAGGAAGAGATGTTGGTACCACCTCGGGGGCAACCTGGGGAGCCCGAACCTCAGAAGGCCCCCCAGAGACAAGAGGCCACTTCCTCTTCTTCGAGGACACGACCACCACTATCTGGTTAGCCACTGCCTAACTAGCTGCTTTGGCTTCCCAGGCATTTGCTTCTCTGATCTCCTGGGCTTGAGCCAAAAATCTCCTATTGGTCTTCATCGCTGCACAAAAAATATACCCATGGTTAGAAATTTAAAAAAGAAAAGAAAAGAGAGAGAAATAAGAGGGGAAGAACGAGAGATATAAAGGAAGGATAAGTTACCCAAGTCTGGACCAAACCCGCACTGATGTAGTCGCTCGGGTGTAACTAGGTCTGGGAAAGCGTGGGACGGGTGGTTTATAACATCCCGGATGCGAGCCTCCTCCTTGGGGGATAACTCGTCTACTTCAAAGACTAACACAAAAAAGAGGAGGGAAACGCATAAGACAATAAAGAAAAAGAGACTCAATTAATAACAAGAACTTATGAAAAATGGCAAATTACAGTTTACCTACTGAGTTGACGGCCGACACCTAGGCCCGATTGAACTTTACGACAGGGACCTCCCATAGGGAGTACTCCCAACCTTCACCAGAAACCAAAAAAAATACCGGCTCCTCCACCCACTGTTGGAGCTTGAGAGCACAGTTACCAGGGCAGTGGTCTGATCCCGACTAATAAAGAAGAATCACCTTGGCTTCTGCTCCTTTGGGCAGTAGCAATGAAAGAATTCATTAAAGGTAAGGCGGTGCTTCCCCTTAAAGGTCAGCTCCCACAGGATCATGCATCCTATGGCTATCCGCCAGGCATTGGGCATTAGCTGCCCCGGTGCTAGTCTAAGGTTGAATAATAGTTCCCTAAAAAACAAGGGAACCAGAAACCTAAGACTTACCATGAGGGCCTGCTCGTACAATGTTATACTATCGGCAGGGGCCTCGAAGGCCCGGGTGTCCCCGGGGGTAGAAAAGACGACCCCCTCAGGAATGAGATAGGTGGAGTAATACCTAGGGTTCATTCCCCTAACTCAAAACTGTAGTTGGCAGTAGTGAAGTCTTACTCGGGAGCAATCTCTCCCGCCGACTCTTGGGGGCTAGAAGGAGCCAGCTCGATGGCCTACTCCATGGGGTTCTATCAGACTTCCGACAGGTCGTCAGTCCGTTGACCATTCGGTCAACGATATCCCCAGACACCATTGAATAAAGTTGAAAAAATGAAGATTTACGGAGAAGGAAAAAAATGGGAAGGAAAACAACACAAAAATCGCAAAGGAAGAGATAGAAAATAAAAACGATAACAAGAAGATGACGACAAATAGGGGGAACAACTAAATGAAACTACAATACAAAAAAAAAAAGAGTTTAAGCTACAAAGTAAAAACATAATACTTATGGGAAAGAGAGATTAGGGAAAGGCACCAGAGACAGTGGATAGCAGGTGCCTGGAAATAGAGAAAGATGGTAAAGATGAAGAAAAGCAGCCCAACAGTACGGTAGCACAATAAAAACATAAACGAACAAAGATTGAACACCAGGATGCAGTAAACTCATCGAAAATCGCCCAAAATAAGAGTATGAATTGCGGGAGATAAGAAGTAGAGATAAAGAAAAGCCCAGTCATGTTTCGGGAGGGATACTTATAGGCAACCCCGATTATTCTTAACCCTACACGTGTCACACATCCATGGGTTGGCAAAATCAACCTGGGAAATGAGGTGACGTGTGAATCCCGAAATCTCTAGGAGGTTTAAAATATGACCGTTCAATGACATAGGGATCCAAAAAGACATGACGCTTGACATGACTCGTAATCAGCACTAGCACGCCCCCTCGGTTACCAAAATCCATTAAATGCAAGACCATCATTAGCACCTGTCCCCAATCGATGTCACCTCAATAACTGAAATGACACACCACCTGCACCGAAATAAATAGTAACAGCCACAAAGAGTTCATATTCCCAAGCTACATAACTCAAGACTCGAGAATAAGGGGGTAACTGATGAAGGAGAGTACTGAGGCTCCTATTAACCAACCCCTATGAACCAGTAGGATCCTAACCCTAGGGGAATCGACCCAAAGAATTCTTCAGAGAACCAACCTGGGGAACCTCCGAGGATCCCACGACCCAAAAATAGTGAGGCCATAGACGAAAAAACCAAAAACACCGAGTTTCTTGTTCAACCCCTCGATACCCGACTCCTCGAGTATTCCAAAAATAGTCCCGCCCGTTGCTTAAATCACTCAACACCCAAAGGTTAGTCGGGACCTTGAGGCTCCCGATACCCTAGAATCCCCAACATACAAAAATATAACAACCCAGACTACTCTACTTAAAGATAAGCGCAATCCAAAAACCGTTATCAAAAAGAAATATTCTCTACATCTGGTTTGACACACTGAGAAAGTGATAGATAGACTAGGGGGAAACGTGGCAAAGAACATGTAGGGAAAACGACAGGCGAGATCCGATTTGATGTGCCACTACTCAAGTCTATAAGTATGGATAACGACTCACTCTTCAAATATGAGATAACAAAAACCCTAATTGAGAAATCCTCTTATGCATTCCCCTTGCCATCTTACTTGACCATTAGAGAGCTAGAAGCCGGCCACCCGCCGGTGCCTAGCTTCTTGACCTTTTTATTTTTCGTGTGTGCAGTGCTCGCTTCGCCAAGGACCTGGACCAGCCGTGGGACCATCTGATAAGCGTAAAGGTGTCTGCAAACCGATACGCCATCAAATACCAATGATAACATAAATAATTTTATTTTATAAATGAGAACTTAAGATGACTTCATTTCTTATTTTAGTTAACAAATTCTGTGTGAATCTGAATGATTTCATTTTGAACTATTCACCTTATGGCTATAAATGCCTTGGGAATTTAAAATGAAATCATTAGATTATAAGTGACTGCCAAACATGGCCTAATAAACTACATATCGAATGGTTAAGGTTAACCCTCATGCTGATTTTTGCGCCCAAGATTTGGTACGACCCTTAATATACGAAAAAGGTGCATAAGGGGTGGACACATCAGCACCAAAAAGTGGCACCCCTCAAAAAGTGTAAATCACTTTTTTGACACTGATGTGTTTGCCCCCATGCTAGTTGGATCTTGTTCGCGTTCATTAAATCCGAGGCATGATTTTTGGCCTGGGTAATATTTATTTATTTATTGATAAAGGCCTACGTAATATTTGAGGTGGGAAAAAACATGGGTGGTATATATACTAAAACACTCTCATTATTGAGTGTGTTTACAAATGTTATATATATATATGTATATATATATATATATATATATATATATATGCTGATAAAGACATTAATAACAGCTTTGTTGGTGTACAACCAATGAAGGATGTTACAACTAAACTATTGAAAATAGAATTGTGATAAAGTTGGAGAAATCTGAGGGGAAGGATTTCGCAAAGGTATCATGTATAAGCTCACTCACTTCGGTGAAAGGCGTGAAATTATGGAAGTAACTCAATAGGTGCAATGCAAAGTGAGTATGGTGCTGAAAACCTTGGAGGATTGAGCGAAGGGTCTGCTCTACTTGGTAATGCAGTTACATGGAGTACAAACAAATTGCAGGGGCATCCCTCTCTACACAGTTCAACACTGGAGATGCTATCAGGATACTTGGTGTGTATCTTGATCATGAACAGCTGGAAGGGAATGGCAGAGGAAGGAATGTAAATCACAACAATAATGATCATTTATGACAAGGGTCCTGATGCTGCAAGTAATACACCTCGAGAATTTGATTGTTATTTGGATCTTGGGACTGACATGTAATGTGTTTCCTCTTTTTGGGTACCTACTTTTGATTGATCTCTTTATTGGATGCTTTTAACCCTATATATACCACATGTCAGTCCGTGGTGTGGTTACACCAATGTTGGTCACAGAAGATTTACTCCCATTATATAAATCCCAAAGAGGTACTCACTGGTTCTCTATTAGTTTTCTGGTGACACTCTACTTAGTGGCACGACCGTTCTAGCAGTATTGGTGTTGGAGCCATGAGCAACTCCAACGAACGCCTCACTCATAAACTGTTAATGGCTATATCAAAATTTCCATATTCAGTCCATCAAACTATTAAAAAAAAAGAAAAAAAAAATTTAATTGTAGGTAACCCTAAATACATGTGCAAAGTACAAAGTAAGCCTCAAGTGCTCAAACCCTTACTCATTCACGCATGCACTCTAGGCAAAGCACTTCACTAGAATGGCAGCGCATGAGAGCACCCTACAACTTGCTAAGTTGGTAAAGTCTGTGGGTGTGGTACCAGTGACCTGGGCTCAAAACCCATCTTCACCTACTTACCAATCAGGAAAAAAATAATAAAAGGGTAAAGAAATAAATCATCAATGTCTCTTTCACAACTATACTTGAGACAAGGTCTTATATCTTGAAAGCAAACCAAGAGGTCACAAGTTTATTTTTATTCTTGTTCAACTTATCAAATAATTCAATCTATATCATCAAGATTGTTGCGAAAGCGTCTAGAATTCAACCGAGATATAACCTGGATGATGATTTGGAGAAACTTGATACGGTCCATTTATAGGTTTTTGATCTATATTTTTGACTCGATTGGGATCTGACTTGACCCATGGAGAATAGGGTTTTGGGGGTTCATATTTTGGGGTTTCTTGGATTTCATACCGCTAAACTGCTCATTTTAATATCTGTTTTGTTCATAATAAAATTTCTCTCACCTTTTTCGTTCGTGGATGTAAGCTTCATGTCAAACCACGTAGATCGTCTGTGTGCTCTGTATGATTGTTATTTTTACTATTTTCTTTGTTCTATTTTGTTGTATACGACTCCAAATCTAGGTTTTCCACACAACAAAGATCCTTAAAATTTCATTAAATTACAACATAAAGCATGTGTCCATGAATGATGAGTAAAAATTCATTAAATTACAACATAACACGTGTCCACGAATGACAAATCAATTATTTCAACATGGTCTGATTCTGCGGCGGAGTCTTGGATTGATCTTGGTTCAAGTCTAGTCTTCCCTGCTGTTGAGCTAGGATTCCGTTCCATCCTACAAGTCATACATACCAAGAGAAGGATCAAGTCCTCTGTTTATAACAATAAACTAAATTTAAGAAACAAAGGAAGAAAGAGAGAACATGAAGTGAAGAGAAGGGTATGAATAATAATACCAAGAGAAGGATCAAGTCCACTGTTTTTAAGCTCCCTAAATTCTTGGCAAAGAGAACAACATGGGCAAAATATATGAGAAATCAAATCTTCATAGGGAGCCTCCACCAAGTTGTATTTCTTCCTTAGCTTTGTCCAGTACTTTGAACCCATAATCCACTGAGAAAATAATGCAGGCATCATCAAGAGGTAAATGAAACTGCCAAGATGACATGCTGCAAGGCAAGACACACCCAATTACATGGATTTTCTTAATCAACTCCCCTCCTCTTTGATCTATTACCAATAGTTGGGAGCAAGGACAACAGAGAGAAAAGAAAACTTAAGATCCTTGACGTGTAGACATTAAACAACCACAGCAACTAATCTGTTCAAAGAAATTTCAGATAAAAGAAGAGTTTTCCAGTCAAGGTAAAAGGGTTCTCTTCAGCCTTACACATTTCTCCGTTGTCCATGATCTCTGCCATCTGCCCAAATGTCACACAAGGGAAAATTGCTGTCATAATAGCTGCAAAAATAAATAAATAAATAAATTTTGGTTTTTTTTTTTTTTTTGGTGTGTCCTCAAATGCAACAAAATTTGTGTTCTTCGTGCTCTATCATATTCAAGACCCACCTATTAATCATCATTTAAAAACCATTGTTAGGTTTGCAATCATCTCCTGATTGGGTGATGGCCCCCACTAGCAATAAAATAGAATATAAGGTTCCTGGTTGTGCCTTTCAAGTGGGCAAAATGTAGTGTTATGAAGTTCATGAACCATATCTATGTTTTATTAGGGGCTATAGGACTTGGATGATGCTTCTTCTTCCTTCTCTCTCCCTCCCTTCCTCCTTCACCAATCCCACACACCCATACACCCTTAACTCACGGAGAGCCTTCTTACTATGTTATTTGTAGATTGGGAACAGTAAAGGTTATTAATTAAGACTAACTAAAATTTTTATTATTGCATTTTTTATTATAATTTCAATCATAATTCCTTCAATGAAAAAGCTCCAGTCCCGATTATTTGATTTTTCTGCGAGGGTCCACTATTGTTCATCCAAACAGGACATAATTACAAAATAATGGTTTAGGACTCAAAAAGTGGGATAAAAACGATTTTCTAGTGGTTGCAGTGTTAAAATTGTTCCACAAGAGGCATGGGATGGAATATCAGTACTCATGATCCAACTCAAAACAGGTATGAAAAAAGAAAGAAAGAAGGATTATAAATAAAATTTCCTCTTTATGTAAATTGTTAAGATGCCCTCTATGGGATGAAATTAAAAATAGTAACAGAAAATTTCTATCAATCTCAAAATCTGCATGTTGTGAGACAAGACAATAGTGCTTGTGATTCTAAATAGTTGGGAAAAGGCTTATTGAGTTGAGTAATTAAAGCTGCCAGTTTTGTTAGCAGTGAGCTGATTTTGCACCCAAGCTTATGGGTACAAACCCACTGATTGTACCAACTTATTAAAGCTGGCAACTTTGAATTATATGTTTAGAGAAGTTTAAATTGCAGATTCGTTTATTTACCTAATTTAATTTCTGAACTCAGAATGAGTTATAAAGAGCTACTGACATAAACATGGAGCAATATGGATAATTTTTCGGGTAAAAAAATAGAAAGAACCACAAATGAGGATAAACCCACCATTTGTCTGGTGTGCATGACAGTCGAACAGTCCCGTTGTCCAAGGATTTCCTATCGAATGATTCTCAGTTGTCTGAGACATTGGAGGGTCTTGAGAAGCAACATAGATCAAGTTGCTATCTACCGCCACAGGGTTGACGGGTTTGCCTGATTCACCTGTTTCGCCCTGCTCGCTGGTTTGGATCCTATCCATATTTGATCAAGAGCCAAGAGAGGTTTTCAATTTTTCTCTCTCAATGGCAGAGTTGTAGAATGTGTTTCTGCTAGGCTTTGTTAATGTCTTTGTATTTATAAACAATAAACAGAGCTAGAATTCATTCATTTTCTTTATTTGGGCAGGTTTCGTCTAAGAACCGTTTAGAATGAAAATGAGTTCAAATGTGGAAACATTGATATTCTATCACTTGTGGGTCCATTTATGTGGTTGGCTCAGTCCATTTTGTCGTTCCATTTGAATCTATAGGACCTGAAGGGGATAGAACTGGCTCCATAGTCCACGCTGTGAAATCAGCTCAATCCATCACGCCCCTAGATTCAAGTTGAAACCATAGAATGAATTGAGTACCAATATGTCTCGTTCCTTTGCCAATAACCCTTTGCTTCAGTGTTCAGATGGATCAACTCTGAAGTGAGAGGTCCTAGGTTCAAGCCCGTAAATTATAGGACTTGGTGCTTATTCATGAACCAGCATGGCTACATTGTCCCAAACTATTTGTCTTCTCACTTAATGAGTTGAGATGAAGGGATCAATGGCCTAGGAGACCTTGGTGAAACCCAAAACTAAACGAGTCCCCCAATCCCATCAACCCATGTGAGGCTTCTTCATGTGCTTTCATCCTGGAGAAATCTTCTAGAGAAGTTAGAAAATTCAGACAGCTGACTCTAAAGTTAGTCAATAAGAAAAGGGAAAGATTTCAACACAGGCAAGTTGAATAGAAGAGATAAATCTCATAGTTAGCAAGGCAGCTTTTAAACACGATGTAGTTCATAGAGAATCAGATGATAAAGTAAACAGCAATAACATAATCAAACTTCTCGGTTTGGAAGACTGATTCTTAGCTTATGACACAATCAGTGACTGCTACATACCGATTCTTAGCTTATGACAATCAGTGACTGCTATGTAGTTAAATTTCTTAATCATAAGAATTGTTGAAACCAGTGAGATGGGAGATATCACATGCCGATTTTTCTCTTCATAGACACCCACAGATCTAGTATCCATGTCTTGACTTCAGGAGTCGATTTAGTTGCCTCTCTCATGGTTAACACGAAATGGGTAGTAGCTAATGCAAGGGAAGCAAGTCTCATCTACTCCACAACCTCTTTCCTCGCAAAGGAGGAGGTGCCAGAAGCTCTAGCATCATCTGCTTCTCAGTTGGGGTCAATGGAACGCCTCTCACAAGGTTCAATGCCATGATGTGCACGTTAGTGTTTTGTCTGTGCTTCTTGTATGCCCACACCCCTACTGCTGTCCCTGCAACTAGAAACTGTCCCAGAAAACATAGTTTGATACAAGTAAAAAATCAAAAGATTCAGCTTTAACTAAATTTGATATACACTGTCATCGTAAACTAACCGGCGAGAGCCACAAAGCTGCGGTCTGAAAATCAAAACGTGGGACATAGAGAACAGTCTCTCCAAAATCCTCCTCAAGCTTTTTATATATCTCTTTATCAGTTTTCCCCGTTTGAATTTCATCACGAATCAACTGCAATAATGTCACAAGCAGTATCAGCGTAGATATGGGGAAAACCCATTTGTTCAGTTATTGAGAAAATGACTTGTGCGTCTGAAAGCAGAAAAACACTGATGGTAACAAATGTAGCAACCGAAAATTTGTTATCACTCTGATTAGTTTAGAAGTTTAGGATAAATGTTTTTTCCCCTTCAAAATAAAATAGAGCATAAAAGAATTACAAGCTTGAGATATTAATCGATAATTGAAATTCTGTTTTCACCATTGCCATCTCACCTCTGTCAAGTCTTGATAAGTTGAGTCAACTTAGAGATTTATATCAAGTATTGGAACAAGTTTACAGCCACTTGTTCAAATATGGGATATGATTTGGTAATAGATGGTGCCTTAAGATTAGTCCTTTTAAATGAGGTTAGCTGAAAGAAGATCCGGCAGGGTTAAAGTATTGTCACAACTTGATTGAACAATAATTACAAGTTTTCAAACTTAATTACTCACACACACACAAAAAAAAAAAAAAAAATGAATTGTTTCAGCCAGCAGCAAGGTATTTGTACCGGTCCACCAAAAGATATCTACTAGTATTCAAAAGTTGTTTTAACTTTGATGAACTTGGTATGTGTTCGAGACTAGACACAGATTTACAACTTTGAGTCTCAAATATTCTAATTTTGAGACCTAGTAAGGCTAGATTCTAGTTGTACTGTAGCTACCACTCACTGCCCTCCTTTTGCATCTTTATTTGGTAAAACAAAAGCTCCAAAACTCTAAAACAGAGTTAAATGTCACTGAGAAAATAACTAATCAATGGACTACAGCCTCTAAAAAACAAAATGAGTCTATTCATCCTCCCTCTGAATCCATAATTTTTGGAAAAGACAAAATCCCTGCAACACCTCTGATAACTTCCTACAATCTTAAAGGATCTGGAAGCATTTCATCTAAAAATGATATAGCCATGGTTTCTGAACAGAATGATTATTCTAATCTAATTTTAAAAAATTTTAGCCATCATAGCCATCAAACTGAAAGAATTGAAACCCTCTTAAATGAGGTAGAACCAAGAAAACAAAATCTCAATCTCAAACCAAAACCTCTTAAAGAGAAACCACCAATCATTCATAGGGATCTTCCCTCAAACATCAAACACTAAGGAACCTTCTAAATTAACAAACGACTCCGCAGCTCAATTAGCTAGTTTCCTTAACAATTTAAATCTTACTAATAAAGTCAAAAAGGGTAAAACCCCAGCGGCCCAGCCACAGAAACCTCATTTTCACACAATCTTCATGTCATAAATACTGACTCTTCCACTGAATTTTCTGATACTTCAAGTTAACAGAGTCAAATTCCAAAGAATCCTTTCCTCCTGTCAATAAAATTGACAATATCAATAATCTCATTCATCATTCCAAGCTGCCTCATTACTGCTATCCTTGTCCTACTCCAGCTGACGTTCTCTCCACTCAACAATTTGATGGATCATCCCTCCATGAATGGAACATAGATAGTCAATCTGAGTATCAAATACTCAATACTTTGCATAATATGCTCGCTTATTCTAATGCCTGAAAAATCAGAGATAATTCAGAAACCTCAATTGTCCATCTAATCACATCTGGCCAATTGCAAAGAAAAAGAAGTTTACTAGAGTATATCTAACAATGCATGAAATTGGCTTTGGTTCACTCACAACATATGATTTCATTACATGATAATATTTTTTATTTGATCCTAGTAATCATTTAAATATACTAACTAAGATCCCTCTTTCCAAATGGAAACATCACAAGCATGTAGTTGTTGATATTAATATAATCTTGCATACCCTTCAGAAAAAAAAGTGTAATTGTTGTGATTCAGAAGGGAAGAACATGAAAAACCAAATGGCGTACCTTCCTGAGCAGAATGGCAACATCCGCTTGTGAGTCTTCAATGGACTGACTCCCACACTCAGTGCAACGGACATTATGGCTAATGTTTCTAGCCCGAGCTTCCACCGTCCGTGCCCTCTTTACAGCATCCTCTTCACCCTCCATTATAAAATATATGATTACCCAAGCCCACAATAACTGCAAATGAAATAATAAATTATAAGAAAACAAAAATAGCCAAGCTTTTTTTTAGGCATTTCATCAAATGGGTCCTGTGCAAAACCAATTAAAACATGCTACGACTGAAAATCTCTTTCTATAAATCATTTGGATACCGAAAAATTCCAACGAAACCAAATTGCTTACAAGGATTTTATAAAAAAGCATAACATTACTAAAGATTATTTCATATCACCGAACTTGGAGAAACCAAATGAAACATCATCCAATATATTTTTCAAGCAGTTTAATCGAATTTTGCCAATTGGGTCTAACAGAGATTTTATCAAAACGCGAAATATCACCGTAGATCGATATGTAGTCAAAACCCATTTCAGCTGACTTAAAAAAAACCTACCTTTCTAGCGATACAATCAAAATCAAGTAGCTCGTCCCGCCATAAATAAGTTTGAAACCAATACGATCATAACAATCTAAGCTTTACCAAAAAATCAAAAGAGCTGAGATATATCTTTAAAGACTCTTGAACAGCTTAAAGATTATCGTGAGCTTCTTTCATTCCCTTCTATTTTGGGGGGTTTAAGAGGGTTCACCTGCAAAGGGTTCTTTAAACGGCAGTTAAGAGGGATCGAGGGAAGACCACGGTTGGGAGTTCGGGTACTGTTTAGACCTTAGATTGTGTAAACGGATTGAGTAAGACAACTTAGAGAGTGGCTTAAAGTTGGAATGACATAAGGGCCGCAACATCAGTGCCAAAAAGTTTAAAAAAAATCCCCAAAAAGTGTATTTCACTTCTTTAGCACTGATGTGTCAATCCTGATGTCATTCCAACTTTAGCTACTCTCTAAGTTGTCTTACGAAATTCAACATCAAGTTGTCAACCATCCGGTTAGTTCGATCCGCTGATATCCCATTAGAAAGAATATATATCCATCCAATTTGATTATTCGACTAAATATTCAAATCCATTGAAATTAATATATAATTAGTATTTCTATTATAATGTTGTAAGACATGTTATGTAAAATACAGCATAAAAATACCATCACCTTAACCTTAACCCATTTCTCATCTCTCATCCAAATTTAAATGAAAGAAAGCTCTCACTAGCCATTTCCCCATTCTCTCAATTCTCTCATTGACTTATCAATCTTTGTCTATCTCTATAATTTTTAGGTCCTTAATGTCTTTGTTAATATCCAAAAAATATTCGACTTCAATCCAATATTCGATTAAATAAATTCAAATATGGCATACTTATATCTAATTCATATTCGATCTGTTGACAACCTTAGTGTCTAGGATGGTGTTCATGCACAAGGTGACTTCATTTGGAATAAAATGGTTGGGAAATTGAAATTTCATCTAACCCCTCCCCATTTTATTCCATGAGAAGTCACTTAGTGTTCTGGGACAACCCCCCCCCCCCAATTTTGTGCGCACAAAAGATGTGTGCATGGACCATAGAGCAGACACATCAGCACCAAAAAGTGATAAGTACACCCCAAAAAGTGTTAAGTCACTTTTTGGTGCTGATCCATCAGCCCCCTGGTCCATGTGCACAACTTGTGCACATGCAGGTAAAATCCGGGCTCATCCTAGACAGAACATCTATATGTTAAAGACCTTAACATATTTTCACGACAGCGTGGTAGAAAATGTGTTTCACGAAATCATTTTCTGCCACATGTCAAGTAATGAAAATGCCAAACCTTAAAATCACGGTTGGTCTCTCCCTACCTTTTTTCTCATTTTATGACTGCTCAGGTCCACTTGACAATCACATTTACAGTAAAATAGCAACCAAGGGGATTTGACCTCTAGCCTTCACCTAAGAACGTTGATATTGCAGCCACCTAAGCACAAAAAGGAATTGGCCTTTCCTTATCATGTGAAATTTAGCCCTCATGTCATTTTCTTAGGCTTTCAACTTGAACATGACTTACTATTATTCAGGATATGGTGTGGCTATTCATTTCTTCCTTTAATTTTTCTGTAAGGCTACTCCGGCTGGTGTGCAGAGAGCGAGAACCACACAACTATCGGGAGAGCCAGTCAACTTTGCATAACAATGGAATGCTACCAAGAGGATTTGACCACTACCCTCTTTACTGAAAGTGTCATGCTACAGCCACACATGCCATTGATTGAAGGTGAATTAATTGATTTTTATTTTTTATATTTAATACCAACGTATCCAGGCTTCTTAGAGCACCTAAGTCCTTGGGACACATGAACTTTCTACCTCTCCCATGCACCAGGTAAATCAGGTTATTTTATGCCTGGACAAACAGCCCCAAGGGAGTAGGTTTTGAGCTCGAGATCTATGATTCCTAAGGCATGATCCTGGCCAACTGTGATATCCACTGGGGTTGAAATTAATTGATTTAGGCCTACTTTGGTGATATGCTATCAACCTAATCCTCGTAACTCTCATTAGTATATATTTTCGCATGGGAGCATATATATGGAAAGGCATGACCTTAAGGGTGTGTTTGGATTTAGGGAATTAAAAGAATAGAAATGGAATTGGGGTATCCAAATCTATTTCTGCATTTGGGATCAATTTTAAATTGTGGAAATAGATTTGGGTCAAATTCCCACGGAATTAAAATGCCGAATTGAAGCTCCAAATTAATGGAATAGAAATAATAACCCATAGAGTGTTCTTTCCAATTCCATTTTACATGACATCATGCGTGAAGCAGCCCGACTCCAATATGTTTCTGTAACATGTCTTCTCACTTAACTCCAAAGTTATTAAACCCAAATCAGACATTGACTCGGTTGAGAATCTATGGCATTGGTCGAACCAAGGGGTTATTTAAAAATAGAAAATGTCATGTAATATATATATATATAATACGCAAAATTCAATTCTATGGTTTTCAGTTATGCAGAATTGGAATTCCAAGGTCAATTCCAATTTTGTAAATCCAAACGCACCGTAATCGTTTTCTCAATCTAAAAATAACATACCCATGTATTGGACTGTTGGATTATAGTTATCAGGCTTAATCAATAAACCCATTATCACCCAAGAATAATGCAACCCATTAACTTTTCTTTAACAATAGAAAATGGTCAGCCCAATTAACCATTCTCTTGATAGTAGAAAACAACTAGTCTTTATGGGCACTCCAACATGTTACAAAAGATAATGTGCATAGAGTTTAAAAGTTAAAAATACAAATTATAATTGTACTTTAGGGATTAGAGAGCCAAACCTAGGACCTCCACTACACGTGCATGCATGTGTCGTATCAAGTGGTATAACCCCCAAAATGCTTAATCATAAGGCATGGAACTACATCCATATATATTCAAAAAACCCTTTTTATTTCTCTCTTGCTACAAGACAAATTATCTCATGACAAAAATGATATGATCGCAACATATGGTAATTTAGATAAATAAGACGCAAGAATATCATAGAGTTATTTACCTATTTTAGGCAAATTAATTAAACAAAAACTAAAGAGCCAATTAAAACATAAAACAAAATAATATAAAATTATCAAAGCAAAATGTTCTGTGATAAAAATGCCTCTAGTGTATATGGCGAATTATAAACAGACATGTGTTGTTTTTGGGGGGTGAAAGGGTCCAAAAAGTGTTGTCAATAAAAAACATCAAATTCAAAAACACATCATGTGTCAATCAATGGCACACCTTCAGAGGTCTCTCAAAACAATCATTCTCCTAAAATTATTCACTAAATTTTAATTTTCAATGTTTATTGAATGAGAATTTTAGACAATAAAAATACAACAATACAGGAGTACAGCTTCACTACCCTAAGTAAGGTCTAGTTAATTAGACCAAGGCCGTCCCTCAAATAACACAATGATTCATGATTGGCAATGTCTCCTGTCCAGCCGCCTATAAGCTTCTCTAACAGTCGGGAATGTCTCCTCTCACCATTCATGCATCAAATTTTGAGGGAGGAACATTATATGTTGCAAAATACTTGTACCATGGCAGAAGGTAGAAGCAACTTCAGTGATTAGGAAATGTCATCTTCACAACAGCTGCGGTGATGAATTTGGTTTCAAATTTTGAAAGCAACATGAGGAAGAACTGTCATAGCTCTTACACTTGCTTCTTCTCTCAACCTGAACATGTTATCCCACTTTGTTCTAGTTAATCCCATTCTCTTGCTTCTATGAGATTATCATAGAAAAGGGATTAACATCAATGATTAGGAGCCTTTCCTGATTAACCTCTAAACAAATCAGGACCCATGTCAATCATGGTTATGTTCTCACCACAAACATGAAGAATGCTCCCACTACTTTGAACTCTCAAACCTTCCAATTAGCCGGTTGTTCTTGAGAATACTCCTTGGTTACAAACCAATCTCTAACATGGGTGCTTATACTTCTTTGTTTCAGGATGTGATTTTATTTTTATTTTATTTATTTTTGCTTAAATGTCAAAGAGCATCTATTCTTTCCTTATGTATGAGTTTGATTTTTGTTTTCTAGGACCAGGATGTGTAGTTTGATTGGTGTTGGTTTGCCAGTTGAGGATAATAATGGAGCCTGGATTTGTTGCAATAGATGATAGACTAGATGAACAAAATACTCTGAATCATACTTGGACGCTTCAATAGTATAAAGTTATTCAGAAGAAGAAAATTCACATATGGAGGGTTGTGGAAACCAAGAAAAAAGAACCATGACTAAAGAATATTCAGGAGAAGGGTGACCTTACCGCCAACTGCCAAGGACTCAACGGATGAGCTGATAATAGACTAATCTTCATGGAGAAAGTGTTGTCTCGCTACATATATGACAAGTGAATTGGAAAACAAAAGACGGTCCTTTCAAGAGTTCTGATTCTTACAGGGTAGAGGAGGCTGGAAAAGTGAGACAAGTGCTCCCACATCTTGTGTTGGGAACTCCTTGGTTCAGAACCCCTGAACTATTTTATTGATCTACAGCTTACAGGTAAGCATTGGGACACCTTTTTACAAAGCTTTTCTCAATTTAGAACCTCATTTCCCAGAAACTTCAATAATGAAAGACATCTCTCTCTCTCTCTCTCTCTCTCTCTCTCTCTCTCTCTCTCTTGCACGCACGCGCGCTAGACAGATAGAAGGTGAACTTTACCAAAACAGCATTAGTGCTTCCTTAAAAATTGATGGGTCGTAGGACCATGGAAGATCTTCATTGTGATTATACTCTGATTATTAACTACAAAAGGCTACTTAGAATGCAACTCTTAACCACAAAGGAAGGCGAGCCTCTACCTGAAGAAAATAAGCATTGATCATGGGTTGAGTGGGTCAAGAAGTCTCTAAATACCTGTCACCAGTATACCTTCATTTACTCTTGTTTTATTGTGAATTTTGTTTGGGATCATGCAAGTTGGTACAGGGGTAGACCATAACTCAGGACTGGTCTTGCATAGGTCAGAGAGATTGTGGCCTGCACCTAGGTTAAGCATGATTTTTCATGTACAAGGCAATAAAAAGTTGGCCTTACATTGATTTTGAACTAGATCTAAGTTGACCTAAGCTTATTTATAACCTGCTTCTTTATTTATTTATTTATTTATTTAATGATATGTAAGACTAGGTCTAGACTGGGTCAGAGACTCAGAGGCTGATAGACGCAGTCACCACAGCCACTATCTGGTACAATGCTGGTTTGGCTCAATCCAGCCTAAGGCCCTGGTCCATGTGCACCTCCCATGTACCAGGAGGAGACATTCATGTAAAAGATATACTGCCTTAAGCTCAGCAACAGCTGACAGCCTTTTTATATGCTTTAAAGGGCTATTTAAATCCAAGTAAAAGTGCATTTCTCTTCTACAACCATATGAAGATTGTCACCAGCCGCACACATTGAAATTCATGGCCAATGACCTTGTAGATTATAAACCATGTTTATCACACTAAGTAATCTCGAGATTCTCTACCATGCTAGCAATTACAACATGGGCCTTTTAACAGAAAGCTGTGGCTCTACTCAGATCCAATAAAAATAGGATAAATTAAAACACCCAAAAAAATTGACAAGATTGACCTTTTTAACCTACAAATCAATAAAAACTATAGTTCTGTTTGATCTTTCATGATATTTAACGTCTGTTTTATCCCATCACCAGGATCATCCTGAATGTTCCATGGTACTTGATTTCTGTTTTATCCCATTGTTGGCATCATCCCACCCTCATCCCAACAACCTGAGGTTGGGAACCCATCCTTTTTTGACATTAAACTTATCTGAAACCATTTAGTCTACTTTTATGAAATCAAAATCACCCCGACACGAAAAATGTGATGATCATTAAAATTTGATCTTCAAAACAAACAAACAAAAAAAAGACAATGAAAAAAATTAAAGAAAAGCACAAAAATCATTTCAACCATTGTTGCAAAGACTTTATTTTGGAGAACATAATAGAGAAATTTGGTTAGGGAACACATTTTTTATCAAACCAGTAGCATTTCACTTTCTATTCCAAAAACTATTCTCTACTTTTTCCTTTTCTCTGTAGCAACAATTTAGAATAGCAAAGCACATTATTCAAAGAAGATACCCTGCAAAAACTTAAACCCAGACTCATTTTTGGCAAAGAAATGACAACAATCATGTGCCTCTGGGACTGAGTTACCAAACATGTTGCTTGTATTAATATTTTTTTTCTTAATAAAAGTTTTCTCCATTATTCTTCCAAAAAAAACATGTTAGCCAATCTGCCTTTCCTTTCATTTTAGTAGTTATTGCATTCTACCATCCATATATTCACATCCGAACTAGCTGCTCATCTGACTGCATTCCAGGGATTAGCTCCCACTAACCATATTGTAAAGTGGTGACAAAGACTGCTAATATCCTCATCTATCTTGCAATTGAAACTCTAAAAAGAGCCAAACTTGAATAATCAATCTTCTTCAATCTTTAAAAGCACCCTGATTTCTCATAGGATCCAGGTTTCCTAAGAAGCAATTACTAACACATATTATGCAAACATTAACCTTTAATAAAACGAGCCAAACTTGAATAATCAATCTTCTTCAATCTTTAACAGCACCCTGATTTCTCATAGGATCCAGGTTTCCTAAGAAGCAATTACTAACACATATTATGAAAACATTAACCTTTAATAAATGATATCTTTACCTCTAAAAAAACACATATTATGAAAACACTGATAATAGTAGCAGTAGTAAATCAAGTGCACACAACCATTGTATTCTAAAGAGGTATTCACTTTTATACCTAATGTCGCAAAGAAAATGAAGAAAAAAGAATTGGACAGACATAATTTCTATAATGCTATACTTAAGGATACTCTTCACTTTGACTGCCCCATATTGCGGCAATTTCAGATTTCTAACTCAAAGTCTTGTAGCAATTTATTTTTGGTAAACATTTGTGAAGCTCTGACACTAAAAAACTACAACAAAAATACCTCTGCAGAGTTGCAATTGGTCAAACTGTATAAAGATGCACGTCATTATTTAAATTAGAGACCCCACGAATAAATATCTTGATTATACACACCTGGATCCTACAATAGTTGATTTCCTGCTATTTTGTTCCGCTCTCATGTCTATGTCAGTGAGGGAACACACACACAGAATATTATTAAGACTTAAGATCCACAATAGACCGAAACTGAAGAACCACAGGAGACCCTTGGAAGGCAACGGGAACCTTTGAAACTTCACAATACCTGTCAAAGAAAAGAACAGCCATGTATCACTCAAATCTGAAAATCATATTAGGTTACTTTCTGCAAGGTCAATGAGAATTTATACATACCATCCTAACCTGCTTCAAAGCACAGCTTATATTTCTCAGCTTTGGACCCGCAACAGCCTCTTGGGATCAAGATCAGTGTCACAGAGCATAACTTAAGATCTGTACAGATGCTGTATATAAGACATGACGTTTGCAGTTTAAACCTTCATACCTTTTTAGAGTCGCAATGAACAGTTAGACCGCACCTTCTGGCAAAAGATCAAATGAGGCCCCCAAATGGAAAATTTCAAGGAACAGTTCTGCATACTGTATTGCTCTTGTACTGGGGTTGCTGATGACAGTCAATTGGTTAAACAGATGCAGTTCTATACAAATGTACAACCAAAACAGCACTGCAGTACTACAAGTGGTGTCCTTCCAAGCGTCCTCACAAGATTTAAAACCGTACATGCTCCTGTATAGCCGTGAGCTTCATCATCCTTTGTCGCTTATGCCCATCCATACTAATCAGGGCAGCTCTATCCCTAGACGATATCATCTTTCTATATTTCAGGTCTTTACCTCCAATCATGTAAACATTTCCTGCTCCTGGTACACTGAAATCAGCAGGGTTTCTGTTAACAGTGCAAATCTCAGTCGCACTGAATCCTCCCATAGGTGAAACTGTTTCATCTTTTTTCTTGACCTCCAGTTCAACACGTTTGGTTAAATCTTCCACTATCTGAGATTGTTCAGGAAATCGCATAATATCAGAAGCAGATAGAAACCCTTTCTGCAGATCATGGATGGGAATATATTCATGAATTTTACTTGAACTACCATTTCTAGAGGCAGATTTGTGTGATCTTGGGCCTCTAGTTTTTGGATATGAGTAAGATCTTTTAGTTTTCTCTCTCTCTTGATATTTGAGGCGACGAGACAAGGTTTTTTCTGAAAACCCAGTGGCCCTTTGAAAATATCCATCGTTTTGCAATGAAGAACCAACAGTATTGACCATAGGAACTGGAGATAAATGTTCACAGGATTTTCCTAGAAGGTGATTTTTATCAAGGTAGTCACATGAAGGTGGGTTCGCTGAGGATCCACTAGTAATGGATACTCCAACCTTTAGCCCAGACAATTCCTTGGTAAGAAGATCATGGGAAAATGGATGTTCTTTAGGGAACTTGTCCGAGTTATCATTCACATTTGTAGGTGTACTTGAGCATGCCCCTGCATCCATGAGTCTGAGTAAATGCATTGCTGGTATTGTCTCATTAGTATATATATCCAATGGCCCCACCATTTTTGGGTGATACTCATTTCGTTTCTCTGTGCAAGAAAATGGATATTCTGGATGTGTCCTCTCATTTGTCTCCATATTAAAACTCCCTTTTTTCTTTCGAAGATGAGTAGCACTTAGATTCATAGGTTTCAGACCATGATCCCTGTCCACATTCCCTTTAAGCAATAGATCAGGAGGATCTGGAGAAAGCATGTTTACATTGTTTGATTCAGTAACAAATTTTTGAGGGCCATTAATTCCAAAGGGTATGGGATTCGGTGTCATTGAGGACCGAACATGCTGGAGTTCTGCAAATGAACTCTGTTGTAACGCGGTCTGACAAGTGTGATGTGCTTGTAAGGGCTGAACAGAAGTACCAAAGCATCTGTGCCCCATCACATCTCCATTCCAAATGCAATTTTGAGTACCACAGTTTCTCCTGGAACCAGTGGCAGGAAACTGGACCTTCCTTGATAGATTTTCTCGAGACTTTGAGAATGCAGTAAATCCCATGGAGGCTTGAGCTTGATCCAGTTGACTTATATTGAAATGGGTGCTGTTGTATTTTCCATCAACATGGGAAGGGCCATCTAATTTTTGTTTGGTGGGTCCCACACTTTTACCTGTACAGATCTTACTTCTTGTATTGCAAGACTGAGCCTTTTGCATGCGACACTTCTTCTCGTGCAGAAATCTCAACATCTCATTCCCAAGAGCTTCAGTGGAATCCATTAAATCGGCACCCTTCACATTCTCACTTGTTTCAGACAAGCAGTACTTGTTCTCAGTAGCATCCTTGGCATAAAAAAGACCCCTCTCATACTGATTTCTGGCCATGAGTTCAACAATGTCCATGGGGATGTCATCTAAAGCTGCCTGTTCACGCATGTTATCATCCCTTTGATCACATTCATTTGATGAAAGTTTTGGAGGCTCTTTACCATCAGCGGCATTCTCATAATTGCATTTATCAGAGGAATCCTGAAATAAGTACATCAATACTTCTCTCCAAATACATATATAATTTTTACCAGTTGAGCAGGTCCATTTTACAGAAGCAATTCTACAAAATATAGAACTGTAGAGCAACAAAGGATAAAAGAGAAGAAAACAAACAGAAATATATGTATGTATTGCCACAAGAATATTTACATATAAATGAAACAAACTACCATATCAAGAAAACTAGGCATTACCATTTTGTTATGAGAAAAACTATACATGATTTTACTTCACAAAGTACATGACTTGATCAACCAAGTGGCATGCTGATGCGGGAGCATTCTATGCAAAGAAGCAGAGATTGGATGACCATGGATAGTCCTCTTCGTTAATTCTAGTAGAGTAATTTATTTTCCTGTTATTTATTTATTTTAGAAGTGTTAATTAGTGATAATTTTGTAATAAGGTCAATAGTGTCATGATTAGTTTAGTTTTTTTGGGTTTTTAGTTGTAATCCCGTTTTTCTTTCTGGATCCAATTTTTCTACGGCCAAAACTTGATTTTTTGGCTTGATTTTGGTGTTTTTAGATAGGTTATTCAGTAACTTTTCTAATGAGACCAAGATTGCGTAAATCCGAGGTGATTTGGGAAAGTTATGACCAAATTACTAAGGGGTAGTCACTGAAAATGGGAATAATGTTTTTTAGTAAGTCTTAAATTTGTGTATTTTTAATTTTTAAAAAACTTGGTTAGCAAGTTTACGATTTTAGGAAGTTTTATGGAGAATATTTTAAGAGATTATTTGAGATTTTGTAAGACCCAATAACTAGGCCAACAAGCCAAATATCGTGTCAACCAAGATTCATTTTTTTCTTTAGAAGTTTTTTTTATTTGACAAGTTTATTTTGTTAGAAGATCGAGAATCTAGGATTTTATTTTATTTTATTCTCCATGTAATGTCTATTTAAATGTCATATTAGATCAACGAAAAACAGTTGAAAATGAATATTTGAAAAGAAAACACATGTGTGTTGAAGTGGGTGTGGTATCTCAAGTTCTCTCTCAACCCTTCATATGAGGTGAGCATTCTATCATCTTTCTCTTTTATCTCTTCTCTTCTACAATAATATCATTCTCTCTTATCTCCTATCTTCTTTAATCTTCTTATCTATTTCTTGTTTTCTTGATTTCTTTATAACGTTTGTAGTTTATCCCTAATTTTTGTGGGGTCTTTTTTAAAAGGGTATCCTACATCACATGCTTATATCAAAAAGTAAGTATGAGAAGAACAAAAGAAAACCGTTTTCTTATCATGTCAAATGAAATTGTTACTACCTCTGAATACCATCATGATTCCATTTAAGATAGTGCGCCCAAATTGAGGATTTTATGAACGGTTCCCAGGTTCAGTTCTTGGATGCCAAGATGATTGTGTAATTCTCTGGTGTCTATGATCAGCTGGTGTACATATTAACCTCATATTTTGATGAAAATGTATTAGAACATATTTCTCTAAGAAATGTATATATTCATGAAGTACCAAGGCCAAATGGAAAACACGTATATAGAGGACTGACAATTTTATGCTTTATCAATCGAAGCTCTCAATCATTGAAATTTTCAAGCAAGGAGAATGAACTCAATTTCCTTGCCCAAGGGATTTTTTTTGTTTTTTGTTATTGGACTTAAAAAAGTAATCGTGTGTACTAACATCAAAGCATTTGGACAATAACCCAAACAAGGTAAGATGAAGACAGAATAATTCTATGTTGTTCTCTCTCTCTCTCTCTCTCTCTCTCTCTCTCTCTCTCTCTCTCTCTCAGGAAGCAGGGGAGAAGGTGTTCAAAGGCAGTGGGTGGGATATTACATTAAATTTTTTAATTATGAAACTGATTGTAGCCCTTTATCTGTTTTTTCCCCAAAGAAACCAACCGTATCTACCTCGAAGATTACATTTGATTGCTAAAGAGAAAAGAAAATTAATGTTTCCCAATTAACACAAACGTAGATTGCGCTATCATTATAACCTTTAAAGTCAGAAATCGGCACAAATTATCTGCATAATCATAGATATCCATAATAACAAGTTAAGTCAGAAGTCAGAACAAATTATCTGCATAATCTGTTACAATTTGAAGGCATTGAAGTCATCAAAAAAAAATTTCGAGCCACCACAAGTGTGCATTCATTGTCAACAAGGTTAGATGTTTGTTCAATCATACCACTGAAAACGAGATTGGGATTGCTTCAACAATCATAGACTTCAAAATAGAAGTAATAAAGAGAACCATATATGTTTAAAGCACAACCCAAAGAAAATATCTTGCATTAATGGAAGAAGAAAAGCTCATACCTTCAGCTGCCACATCAGAGAACCCCCACCTTCAAATTCGGGCAGGTTATCCCTATATTCAACCTGAGGCCTGTTATTTCTCTTCTTACTCACAATAGCCTTTCTGTAGGCTGACACATGATTTTTGAGACCACAATGTACGCCTTTTCCAGAAAATGGATCTTGTGCAGATTTAGAAGGCATAATTGCAGCACCCATGTTCTTCTTGTCTGTGTATCTCCTTATAATCTGATCTTTCTGAGTCATTCCCTCTTGCCTAGGCATCAAGGAAGACTTCCCATCTTCAACTTGAGACACCTTAGTTTTCTTCTTACCCAAAAGAATTTTTCTCTCATTCTTTTGTGCGGCAACATTACTTTGGTGACAAGAGCTCAGATCTTCTCCTGTAAATAAATCTTGAACTGATTTTAAGGGAATAGCTTCACCCCCAGGGCACTTGATTTTAACATCTCTCCTAATCTCAACTTCTTTGAAAATGCCCTCTTGCCATGGTACCAAGGAAGACAATCTATCTTCAACCTGAGACACCTTCTTTTTCTTCTTACCCAAGATATCCTTTTTATCATCTCGATGTTTGCCCAAATAACTTTTGGAACCAGGATGTAAACCTATCAGGATGGATGCTTCTGCAGCTAGTTCAGAATTAGCAATTAAAGTATCAGTGTGTTTGATGTCTGCATCTCCCTTAATGATCCTAAGGTTTTTAGGTGCTTCCTTTGGCCTACTAATTCTGGAGGAACCCTCATCTTGATCTTGTGGCATCTTCCTTTTCTGTTTCTTACCCAGAGTAACCTTTGTATCAGTTCTTCGAACAGCCATGTGATTGTTGATACCATGTGCATCCATCCCAGAAGAAGCCTCAATGGTTGCTTTGGAGAGAGCCCCTTCTGTCTTGATGTGATCGGTGTTTGTATTTCTCTCTGTGCTATGAATTTTGTTGGATGAACCCAACAACTCACTTTGTATTATGTCAGTCAACAACCGCACCTTTCTTGTTTTGCTCCTATGCAAAGTTTCACCTGAATTACCATTCTCACTTGCATTAAGTTGATCTTGAATGCAGTTTCCAACTATATTCTCAACATGAATAGAAGTACCTGCATTAGCTTTTCTTCCATCAACAGTGCTCCGTTTGGATGCTTTTTGAAAGATGGAAAGCAACTTTTGTGCATCACCACGAGGTGACATGAAAGGGATCTCATGTGAACAAGTAATATTGGTTTTAAATTCTGCACTGCAAAATTTAGCAACCACTCCAGTTTCTGTTGGAGCAACTGTGGCATCAGTGTTGCTCACACAGTTTTGGCAGCCCCACCATCTGAATTCAGCAACATTTAAAGGAGGAAGCACACCTGTTTGTTCCTCTGATTCATTGTGTTTACCACGTGTAGGAAATGGCCAACAAATCTTCCTGTCTTTTCTACGAATCTCAGAGACATATCCGCTGTATTCACAATACAGAACTTGTTAGGGAACTTCTGGTGAGAATCCAGCAATCCATCATTTACTACATGAAAAATAAGTGCCTGACAAAGAACCATCATAATAAGACATGTGTGGGTTTCCATTCCCAGTGGATAAGTCCTCATTCATCTAGGACTAAATACTATTAATGACTTAGTATTGGTTTAGGGAAATTAGTATTGGTTTTAACTTTAGTAATTAGTTTTTTCTTAACGTTTTTCTTTTTTTACTGAGGATTAGTATCAGAAATGAGGGTTTCCAAGCACTCATAGGAATTGCTAGTGATCATATTCAAATTCCAATTTGAACAGGAGTTGCCTACATCTATACAGAGGCAGTGGCAGTGGCAGATGTCCAAAGGGGGTATGCTGATGTTTTTGAGTTGATAATTTTTATGAGAAGAACATGGATTGCTATTCGATAATTCCATGCTGTGTTTTCATTGAATTTTGTATTCTTTATTGCTGCCCCAATAAAGTATATAAAATACTATTTTCTGCTGAACTTTCTGGTTCCTTATGTATGGCTACTCAATTTACTTGATTGGTGATATCAATTCAGTTATTTTCTGTTCTAAAAAATTAAAGTTTGGAGAAGAAAAAAAAAAGGATTATATTGAGTTGAGTTTTATTCTAAAATAAGATTTCCTGATTTTTCATGGAAGTTCTTTCCTGATTTCTAATGGAAATTTCATTTATCAAGATCAGTTCCTAGAATTTTCTCTTAAATGATAGAAGTGAAATTGCTGATTTCCTAACCAATCGATTGAAGTGCTATTTGGGTTACATGAATTGGTAGTTTCTTTAAATCCACTGCATTGTTGTTGTGGAACCATCGCTGTTATACATGAAATATTCAATAGTCTATCATAACAAGAAACAATATAAGTGCACTGTATTGGAAAGGTGCTGTTTTCGAATGCATTTATTCCTTAAAGTTTCACTAACACATTAACAGAATACTAAGAACTCACAACATGAAGATAAAAATGGTACCAGAAAATGTTGTTCAGAATGTTTATTTCACATCTCAGTATCAGCATGAAAAGTGAGACAATCAAGATAAAATGTTAAATGACTTAAAGGAGCTAAAGTATCCAGATTCATTTTCATGAGCATGGAAGCAACAACTGAATTGGCCAAGCAACCATTTGATCACAGCATTCTATTGATGAAAAGTCTTGGCATTTAATCTACATGCAATAACTTGAGGGTGGTTTTAATTTGGAGTGATTATTAAACAGCCCAGCCCAATATTCAAATAAAAGGTAGATAACTGCATTGTGATCATTAAATAATTAAGTTTGAGGCTTACCGAATTGAAAAATGGCCACATTTGTCTGCCCCTTGCTTGTTGTCAGCACTAACAAGCTCAATAGATTTGGATGCAATAAGTGAACTACTAGAGTTGGCAACAACTGTTGAGTTACTTCTTTCATAATTGCCATCTCTCATAACATTCTCTTCC
>JAOXJP010124008.1:0-13775 GCA_025762735.1 Platanus orientalis | reverse complement strand
TGTGTATAAGAGACAGGGATCCGATCGAAATAGGATTTTTTATTTATAGTGTATATTTTTACATATTTTTATATTTTATAATTTTTTATTTTAAAATTTTAGAATTAGATATATAAAATATATTTTAAAATTAAAAATATAAATCTATATTTATTATATATATTTAATATTGATATTTTGTTATATAAATATATAATTATTTTCTATTAATTATGTTATTTTATGCGAAAGAACAAACCCAACTCATTGTTTTAGAGATAGTGGAATTGGTCCTAAATTTTTAAATTTTTTAGTGTTTACGCCCCTTCTATTTCCATTAGTGGGATGAAGAGGGGGAGGTTATAAGCGTCTATACCGAAAAATTGATTTTTGATGGAATACAAAACATAGAGGGTAGAATCGTAACCATAGAATAAGACCCTTATTGAAATGCATACATTTGTCTCATACACTATGGGGATGGTGAGAAGAGATATATTTTACATTCTAGAGGGGCTATAATTGGAGATTCCATTGTTTCTAGTACAAAAGTTTCTATAAAAATGGGAAATGCTCTATGACTTGGAAATGCCCTACCTTTGAGTGCAGTTTGAACCATTGATTTACATAATTAGAAGTAACCAATTAGGTTTGCAACAAAACCTAGAAAATCGATCACTGATCCAATTTGAGTACCTCTACAAGATAGACCTTGATAGAAAATTGAAAAGTAACGACAGCAAATGATTGAGTTCAGTAGTTCCTCATATCAAATTATTGACTTCCTAACCGATGTGTTGGAACAAATTTTGTTCTCCAATGAATGGATAAAGCTTTTAAAAGGTTGTTTGAAAAATGAATATTTTTGGTTCTAATTCACGGAGTCCCTATTGGTTCTTTCTTGGGCACCAAAGGCCCATACAATAGGCAAGGGGATCCTCTTTCCCCAAGCCTATTTATCATTGTTGAGGAGGTTCTTAGTAGGGGCCTCCAAAGGATTTTCTTTTTGGTGATGGTACTGTTGGGAGCTATACTTACTCTAGGCATTGTCTGCCAATATCCCATTGGTTGTTTGTGGAATTTCATGTCCAAGTTACTGATGATTCTGTAGAACTTGTGACAAAGGAAGCAATGGGGGAATTGTTTGAAGAAGTTGACGATAAAGAGGTGATGCCTTTATAATGGAGGGTAGCTAAGAGTGTGGATGAAAAATGAGAGATAGACAGGCCACTTCACCTTAGGATACATCCAACGATGCACAAGAATCAGATTCCGACCTCATCTAAAAAAGAGAATCCCCCCTTACCTCTAGAAGGCCACTCCCCTTAGTCCTTAGCCTTAGCTTTAGATAGACTTAAGCTTAAGCCTAAGCCTAAGGTGGACTAAAGGCACATTGAGTTATATCTATAACAAGTTTAGCAAGGGTGTTCTCCTAATGCGACTCTAATTAGTCCATTTCTTTCCTTTCCTTATGGTGAAGCAAGAAGGGAGAGGTTTCTCTATCCACTGAAGTAACAAGTGTCTTTGGCTAACATAGGCTTTCGCTTTCGTAATAAGGGCAAGTTAGGATTAATAGCTGGGAAGAAATACAAATCAGTGTTTGTGATGCCTCCCTTGAGTCACCTTAGGAAGAGACTAGTAAGAGTAGTATGTGATGCCTCCTTAGAGTGACCTTGCATATTCCTTTGATTCTTTATGAAGATATTTAGTTGATAAGAATAGAAGTTAAAGAGGGTCTTTATCCTGGTCGTGTTCTTTATATGGAAATCAGAGGCCAGGGAGCCATTCCCTTGACTCGTACTAATGAGAATTTGACTCCTCAAGAAATTGAACAAAAAGCTGCTGAATTGGCCTATTTCTTGTGTGTAACAATTGAATTATTTTGAAATGAACTGAAAATGTTTTCATGGCATGAAGGAAGGAACACAAGAATCCTCTTTTACTTAATTGAAGTTTCTTCAGAATGCTCATTTAAGCAACACAAAAGTGAACATATATGGAACAACCATAAAATGAAGCTGCTTTTGTCCACCAATTTTTTTTTTTTATGTGTATAGAAATCAACTCAATTCTTTTATGCTAGTAACAAGTACCGAATCATTTATCATATTACATACATTACTTCAACATGGGCAGATAGCAGGAATCGAACCCGCATCTTCTCCTTGGCAAAGAGAAATTTTACCATTCGACCATATCCATATATGTGTGTGTATATATATATATTGTTGTTCACTGTTTAAAATCTTTACAATCTTTAGGACTCTCCGTCTCCTACCTTTGCGCATCACACTCTTAGGTTTTAGGCAGACTCAAGAAGAAAGCCTGGAGGTCTAATTGTTCAACATCTCAACTGATAAGGAACCGACAAATGATTTCTCTTTTCTCTTCATTGTAACCCTAGATTTTCCAACATTCCCAATGAGTTTTATTACACTTGTCAACTCGTTTTGCATAAACCAATAAGTTATTTAAAATTTTACTAGATTTTAAAATAGATTCAATCAAATATGAACTTCAAAATAACAATGACCCTAAGGGGCTATTAGCCCAGTCATCTATGTTGTTGTGCATAATTATACAGTCATTGGATGCCAATTAGGGATGAGCATGGGCCTGAGCCAACCTAGCCCAAAAACCTAGGTCTGGGCTAGGCCCAATGGGCCTGGTCCCAAGTGGAAGTCCCCCTACACACATACATGAAAATGTTATGTGATGTGTCTATAGTGTATATGGTGAATTATAAGCTGACAAGTGTTATGTTATGGGTGAAAAAGTCCAAAGAAAGTGTTTAGATGAAAAAATAGGTGCCCAAAAAGAAACACCAAATTCAAAAAATACATCTCTTATAAAAAAAATTCAAAATCACATCATGTGTCAATCAATGTCCTGCCTACAGAGGTCTTGAGTTCATTTGTTGTTAAAGATAATAATTTTTGAAAAACTTATGGGTTGTGGCCTGGCCTGTAACCTGATAAAATATCTAAGGCCGGGCTTGGACCTAAAGTTTTTAAAAATGTTTAGGCCCAAGCCTGTGATTTCTATAGTGAATTAAGGCCCAAGCCTACCACGGCCATGCCCAAGCCTAATCCATGCACACCCCTAATGTCAATGAGATGATTTCCTTACTCCACTATCCACCCTTGGTAGTAACATCAATGACTGAACATAAGAATCCCCTAGTCGCTACTATCATTGCAGCCAACCTTTTCAAGGGATGACATGGGTGCATTTTGTTTTTTTGTTTTTTGTTTTTTGTTTTTTGTTTTTTCTCTCAGTAAGAATATGGATATTATGCTAGGAAATGAATTCTTTTGTTGTGCCTTCACATTTATAGAAGTACCAATTTGATTTTGAATGTGTATGATTAATTTTGTAGCTGATTTCTATCCATATGTGGGCATCAACAAGCCAAGCTAAGTCCAACTCATAAGGAGCCGAGCTAAAGCTCATCTTAGTTCAACAAATTTAAGGACCTACCAAAAGGGCATTGTTTAAGTAATGCAATATTATTAAATTTATATATTTGGCTTCTATTTCATTGCTTTATTAATGATGGTTGAAATGTTTCAGGTCTTAATTTTCTTCATATCAATATTGTACAAAGTGTTGTGGCAAAGTCAGCTTGGAAGTTAAAATTTTGAAATTGCTTTGGTATGTATCTCATGTCCTTTTTTATTGGATTTAATTTTTGCTATTTAATGTTGACATGGATATATATAAAGTATATATAGATTATATATGAGTAGTATATTGTTAATGGGAGACATTTGATTGTAGATTCCTATGTGTAGAAGAATAATGGGGCTTGCTTATTCAAAGTGCTTTTGTCAAAAGCAAACAAATCATTGACAATATTTTAATTTCCCATGAGATGCTTAGATTCTTGAAAAAGGATAAGTCAAAGAACCACCACATGGAAATTGACATTGACATGAGTAAAGCCTATGACAGAGTTGAGTGATCAATGATCAAAATTTTGTTAAAGAAAGTGGGTTTAGTGAGAAATGGGTGTCTTGGATGAGTGAATGTATGTCTTCTGTGTCTTATAAAGTTCTGATTAATGGGTCCCCTGGAAGACCCATTACTCCTTCCAGAGGTCTCCATTAAGGAGACCCACTTTCTCCTTTCCTCTTCCTCTTATGCTTTGAAGGCCTCGCTGCTCTCCTTTAAGGTAAAGAGAGAGTTCGAAAAATATCTAGTATTAAAACTAAGCAGTCTAGTCCCCCTATCTCTCATCTCCTTTTCATAGATGATTGTTATATCTTTGCTAGAGTTAATACTAATGAGATTGCTAAGATCAAAGATTGCCTAAGTGTTTTCAGCTCTGCCTCAAGCTAGGTTATTAATCAAAAGAAGTCTGAAATCATTTTCAGTAACAATACCTCTAGACCTTTTAAAAGAATTATTCGAAAATCTCTTGTTATCAAACCTATTAGTGAGATGGGTAGTTATCTTGGCCTTCTAGTATCTATTTGCAAAGATAAGATATCCCTCTTCCCCTACATTGGTAATAGAGCTCGTGATAGGATCCAAGGCTGGAAAAAAAATTATTGTCTCAGGCTAGAAAAGAAGTCATGCTCAAATCTGTGATCTCTGCCATCTCAGCTTTCCCCATGCCATGCTTCCTCATTTCAAAAGTTATCTGTAAATCAATTAACAAAAGCCAAAGAGAATTCTTTTGGGGAAATGAGGGATGGAAAGAAAAAAATTAACTAGATTAGCTGGAAAAAGATTAAGAAAAGTAAAAGATATAGGGGTTTGGGTTTTAGAGACTTACATAATTTCAACATTGCCTTGCTTGACTTGCTAAACAAGCTTGGAGAATCATTTAAAATCTTGAAGCCCTCTAGGTCAAGTTGCTTAAATCTCTATATTTTTCCAAATCCTCTTTTATGTCCTCTAAGGCTATCAATAACTCCTCTTGGGCCTAGAAAAGTATCCTTAGAGGTAGGGATCTCCTTAAAAAAAAAAAAAAAAAAGAATTCTTTGAAGTGTGGGTGAAGGACATTAACATCTAGAATGATCCATAGATTCCATCTAGTCCTTCCTTTAGAATTAGTTGTGGGCCTTAACCTGCCCACCCCATCAAAAAAGTCAACCAACTCATTGATCCTAATACTTACTCTTGTAATTTGATCAACATTAGTAAAAGCATTTCCCTTAGAGAAGCTAGGTCTATTTCTCACATCCAAATCCCTCTTATGGCTTCCAAGGACCAGTTGTTGTGGAGCCTTGATATAAAAGGAAACTTCATAGTTAAATCATCTTATCTTGCTTCTATCTCCTCCCAACCAAGACCCTAACCACACCCTCCTGATCCTATTCAGTGGACTAAAATTTGGGGTTTGAATATAGCCCCAAAGATCAAACATTTCTTATGGCGTGCATGTAAAGAGTCCATTCCTATAAAAGAAAATCTCCTAAAAGGGAATATCTATGTTGACCCCCTATGCCCTTTGTGTAAAGAGGAAAGTGAGTCTACCATGCATTGTCTCGTTAAATATAGGATTGTTGCTCTTACATGGTTTGCATCCCCTATATCTCTAAGATCCTTAAATGCCCTGAATGTTCATTTTGTGGAATGGCTAAAAGTCTTAGTGTGATATGAAAGACCTCACAAAATTTGAAATTTATGATCTTCTAATTATTATAACATCTTTTACTTAGAATATTTGGAAGAGAAGAAACTTGTTTGTCTTTGAAAATGAATGCTTTGATGCTTTTTCCACCTTTGATGTTGCATTCAAGTTGTTAGCTAAGATCCAAAAAGGTACCCAGTTTTTTTTAGATTCGGGCATTGAGACCACCATTGCTAAATGGACACCAGCAATTGAAGGATGGGTCAAACTCAATTTTGATAGGGCTTTTTGTGAACTAGAGTGCAAAGCAAGGATGGGTGTGATTGCTCAGGACTTGTGTGGCTCTTTGATTGTTGCGATGGCTAATGGTGCCCCGACGATTTCTCTTGTTGTTGCTAAATGCTTGGCAACTCGCCTTGCTCTTCTTACGGCCCTTGACTTGGGTTACAAATAGATAATCTTAAAAGGGGACTCCGTAGAAGTCTTAAACCTTCTCAAGGATTATTCCTCTAATTCTCTATGGATTATTTCTGGTTTAATTTCTAACTGTCACATTGTGATGAAACTGTTTGATAACGTGGTTTGTAACCATGTTAAAAGATTATGTAATGGTAATGTAGATGCCCTAGCTAGGGAGGGGCTACGCTTGTGTAAGTCTGTTTCTTAGGTCTCCTCTCCTCCGTGTTGACTAAAGAGGGCCCACGAGGTGGATGTCTTGTCTTCGGATGTGGTTTCTCTTTCTCTTTCTTAATGAAATATTTCTCTTTATCAAAAAACAAAAAAAATAGAAAGAAGAAAGATGGGGCTTCCTCGTATTGTTTATATTAGATTAATATATATATATATATATATATATATATATATATATTATAAATTGTTTTAATGATGTTTTTTCATTTGGTTGTCTGAATTATAATTTTTTTTTTCTTTTATGAGTTTTTGTTTGAATTGTTACACTATTAAAAATGTTTTTGTTTGTTTAATATTGCTATGATAATTTTTATTATTTATTATTCTGTTGTGTAGAGTGTGTGCCCAAAATGTAAACTAAACCAAACATGATAAATACTCCTTCTATCCCTTCTGCTTCCAATCCCACTACTACTTCCTTTCACATTCCAACTCGTTTTGATGATATTGAGGAAAGAAATAATACTCGTGTGCACTACACATGATTTTACCTATATATGACATTCTTCTCATATTTTTTCAAGACAACATTTATAACAACATATTGTTACAATCATAAGATAAATATTTCATAGTTCATCCATAATAAAGATACTTAGTGTGCATTCCAATGAACATTTTATTCATTACTCATGCATAGACTATACTTTCCTAATATGAATATGCATATACAAATCATTTCCAACTAAGCATGCATCATTCTTAAACAACTAGCAATCATAATAACACATTTGCATAATGAGACATATGAAATTGTATTTCTATATTCAACAAGTTTATCATTACTATAGTATTTATCATTCACCTTTTTACTTATTACTTATCAGTCATTATGTCTTAATTTATCACTTATTAGTTTCCATTGTTCTTGTCTTAATATTTACTTATCACTTTTCATTAGTCATTTAATACTCATCATAGATCTTCATACCATTGACTTATACCCTAATGAGAGTACCATCATACATCTCTATTTTTCTTACATAGTTTAAGAACTTATAATCTTTTAAAGATTATGAGTTTCCATTTGTTTCTTAACGTCTTCTTTACTTGTTCGTATAAAGGACTTATATTTTCATTAGTAGCTTATGCCCTTTCTTTTCCTTTCATGGGACTCTTCCTCTTACATAACTTATAACTTTACCTTGCTTTGAAAGTTTATATGTTTTTTCTTCTATCCTTAACATTCTTTCTGTCTTATAAACTTCTCTATTCTTCTTATAATAGTTTCACTCTTTTTATGTGTCATATGAACTTTTTCTTCTTTCTTAACATAGTTTTATTCTCAATAGTGGGACCTTTAAGCTCACTTACACTTATGTTTACTTGGCATCACTTTCTTGCACTTACTTACACTTCCTTACACTTACTTTATACTTTACTTGCACTTGGATTCACTTGCTTACACCTTGACGCATTGCATTATTCCCAATGGCAAGGGCCTTCACATTACTTAGTCTTATATGTTTTATGAATTTTTCATTACTTTTAAAGCTGATGTGCTCCCATTTCTTTTCTTGACATTTTATTTACTTATATAGTTCGTGAACTTTCCCTTTCTTTTTAATGTAGCTTATTTTCTTATAACTTTTCTTATCTCCTGACATACTTTTTCTTATTCCCAATAGTGGGACCTTTACCATTACTTTATACTTTGGCACATTGTATTATTCTCCGATGGCAAAGGTTATCAACATATTGATTGTTCTCCAATAATAAGGGCCATCCGTATATTGTATCATCCCAATAACAAGGACCATCGACATATTGTATTATTCCCCAATAGCAAGGGTCATCAGCATATTGTATCATCCTAATAACAAAGACCATTTCATACATTTGTTCTTTATGTCTTAGTCATCTTTATTTATCATCATTTTATAGTCATCATTTTGCTCAATATATGGTGAGCCATTTATTATTAGACTTTTGTCTCTACTTTTCATACTTATCTTATTTTATTCTTTACTTATTCCAAATAATTGGACTTTTACATCTTGACATTCTTATTTATCTTCTTTTATGTTTCTTTGATTCTTTAGCAATTTCACTCTTCATTAATTCATGAACAACTTACTTTAATATCACTATATGAGCATTCTTTAATCATGATACAATGACATATACTATTCACATGTTATGTTCATTAACTTAGCAATAGAGAATAAATATATCATTATAGGCATTCATTGTATCATTAAAAGGCATCCAAGAAACATGTATATAGTAAGGGAAAACATTAAGAAGCATTTTATCAAACATGTAGAGTGCAAGAATTCATGAATTAGCATAGGAACAAATTGTCATAAGCTAACATATATTTGAAACGATTTATTATAGGAGAAATTAAGCTAATGCAAGGAATTTAAAGACATCAAAGAAACATGAGAGTAATGTGGAAAATATGTAAGAGGAATTTTATCAAACATATAGAGTGTAAGAATCATAAGAACTCATAGAAAGTCAAAGAAGAAAACCCAATCTTCACCATTTCTAAGCATATTTTACTTGAATTATTTCATAGAGTTTTTTAAGAAATTTATACACAACAACATGCTAGTATCATTATATGGAGAACAATATGCTTTATAGATATCTTCTAGCATCATCTTCAACGAACATATTTAAGGAATGCTCATCACCAACTCAAATAATCATGTTAGTCATGAAAATCAAGCAAATCATCCATCAGTATCCTTTATGGAAGCTATATAGTTATGGAATCTTAATTTATAAACATTCTCAAAAAATGAGATTCATCATTTCACGGAAATGCATATAGGTAGCATGCAAATCCACTTTTCTTCATAAGATAAATTAGGGATTTCTAAGATCCTTGCATAAAATGGCAAGATCTCACAATAGGTGGGGTTTCTAAGATCCTAGTAAAGGGGTTCACAAGCATGAGAGAAAACAACCATAGAGTCAACTTTATCATTATAAGACTTCTAGGAACCTAAAAACAACAAAAAAAATGGAGTAAGTTTTGTAAAACTACATACCCAAGTTCCTTATCCTACCTTCTAGGTCTTGAAGGAGAATCTCCTTGTATTTCCCTTATTCTCTATAAAATAAAGTAGATCTAATATTAGAATGATGAAACTACAAATACTTAGGAGGAAAATAAGCTAGTCTAGCAAGATTTTTAAGTTTGGGAGTGAAACTTATCAAATTGGGGAAGAACTTCCTCCTTTTTCTCCCAAGCCTCTCTAGCCTTTTCTCTCTTTGTTTTAATGAACTTAAATGACAAATGGAGTGTTATTATGGTTTTAAGTCATCCTAGAAAAAATCCCACATATGTGGGGGTCCAATGGGTAAAAGCCACATAAAAATGGCATAAAATGTAATTTTCAGCACTTTTCAATGCTTTTGGGCATGCTGTGATCAATCATGGATCACCTAAAAAAGTCCCAAAAGCTATGTTACTTTGTTCTTGATTGATCAGGCCACCAATAGGGTTTTGTGATCGATCATGAGATCCGTGATAGATCACGGCGTGATTAATCACGAGATCCCTAATCAATCACGATCGCTAGAAAATTCTACACAAACTCTTCAGTAAATTGACTATAACTTTCTCTACAAAACTCTGAATCATGAACCATTTGATGTGTTGGAAAATAGACTCAAAGAAATTTCCAAAACATTATAACTCATACTCTAGTTCACTCCGAGTTAGTGTCAATAAGCCTGGGAAGTTACCCTAATTATGCAATGAGGATTACTTTTGAACTTGATAAGTTCAAGGCCCAACTTGGATTTTATACTTCTAGCTTGGTTCAAAAGGTTCCTAAACCACTCTATGGTCTGTATAACATATGTTCAATGATAATTTTACCCTTATAGAGTAAAATTACAATTTTTTCCTTTTAGTGAAATGCGGGGTGTTACACTAAGCATTAATCATGCATCTATGATCCTACTTAGTATATGAAACATGTTCAGGGTGTTATTACGTGTAAAAAAGTGTGTTGCATATATTAAGGGGATATATTTTGGCTAATACACTAATAAAGCTTCATTTTTTTTTTCTCTTCTTTCTTTCTTTTATGCATTTTTGCTTGGATTATAATTTCTAAAAATAAAAGTGAATTAGAGGTTTAATGACTTGAAGGTAGCAATAATTAACAAGATTTCTAAGAAAGGCTTAGAGTGATAGTCCCCATTATAAAAATAGTAAACTAGCCCCTAAATGCTAGGTTTCACCCTTAAGGCAACAAAATTTGGCATTAAAATTTTTTGGCATGCTAGGTGGGACTTCATTTTCTTCTCATATCTCTTATCATTCTATTGTATTGATGTAACACCCATCATATGTTCCCACACATGTCATACATGTGTCACACACGTTTTGCACACATTTAGAATGATTTGAATGTTTATGCATTAGATCTCAAACTTGTACAACTTTAGAGACACACTAGTAAAAATTTAAGAGAATTAGTGAGAAAATCTTATTTCATTGAAAATGTATCGAAGTCTAGATTCCAACATCACAAATGGTGAGTGAATCTGTAATACCTCACATTGCATTTAAAGGGTAAAACTATAATTTTTCCCATGAGGGTAAAATTGTCATTTCACATATTTTAGATAGATCATAGAGTGGTTTAGAAAACCTTTGGACCAAGCTAGAAGTGAATAACCCAAGTTGGACCATGAACTTGTCAAGTTCAAAGGTTATCTAAAAGCGTATTTGAGGTAACTTCCCAAGCCCACTGACACCAATCCTAAATGAATTAAAGTATAATTCATACTTTATTGGAAATTTCTTTGAATCTACTTTCCAATGCCTTAAATAGTTTGTAATTTAGAGTTTTGTAGAGAAAGTTTTGACCATTTTACCATAGTGTTTGTGTAGGATTTTTTTGGAAGAATCATAATCAATCAGGGATCACACGATCGATCACAGCATCACCAATTTCATGATCAATCACGAAACCATGATTTTAGCCTAATCAATCATGAAACAAGGGGCCAAGCCCTTGAGTGGTTCTGGATGGTTTGTGATCAATCACAAGATTGGTGATCGATCACATGTAGAAATGCTTAATTTTCAAAAAATTATATTTTTGTGCCATTTTTTATGTGGTTTTTACCCATTGGACCCCCACACATGTGGGATCTTGTCTTAAACGAGTTAAAACACCTCTAAGACCTCATTTAGGTAATTTAAAACAAAAAAAAAAGTAAATGTTAAAGGAATTAGAGAAGCTTGGGAGAGGAAGAGGGAAATTTCTCCCCAATTTGATAAGTTTCACTCCCAACCTTGAAAATATGCTAGGATAAATGTTTTTCTTCTTAGATCTAGCCTAAATGAGTATGAATTCATATTTCTCTACCTTAATTTATGTATTATGACTGTGGAATAATTTTTTTTTTATAGAGGAATGAGGGATTGACAAAGGCAAAAGGATTTTGGAGGAGGATCATCTTATGCATTAAAGGTTTAAGCATTTGGTGAGTGGATATGCATTTTATACTCACTTTCCTTTCCTAGGTTCTTAGATTTGTGCAAAATGATTTTGGATTTAGTAGATTTATATCTATTCCTTATGAACATATTAGTTTGTGACTTCCTAGTTGATTTCCTTGGTTTTCTTGAGTTGTGGAGCTATTTTCTTATGATGGAGTTTTTGTAGAATGGATGGGATGGTCTCTATTCTATGTGATGAGGTGTGGGAGTTGTGAATGCGAGGCACCCACTTTGGCTCATGCAGGGCCAACCCCTTCTGTGCGAAGGTTAGGCTTTGCTTGGAGTCACCACCAACTCGAGGTTTTAACCGACGGAGTTGGTCATCGGTTCTCCTCTTTGGGGAAGAGGAGAAGTCTAGACCCTAAGGTCTAGGGTTTAACTCCTAACACTGGTCGGTGTTCCTGAGATTTAGGGTAAGTTGTTTAGTTGCACTTGAGGAAGGTGTTAGGCACCCCAAATACCCACTTTTTTAGGGTGGCTTCTCCCATTTATATAAGTTTTAGTCTTATATCAATCATTCATATAAGTTTTAGTCTTATATCAATGCCCATTCTTTGTTAATCTTAAATTGGAAGCTTGCTGGATTTTTCTCAAGCTTAACACCTGAATTTAATTTAGGGTGAAAATCAGGCATTGGCTTACGAACAGTCCAGAAACTATTCTTTATTTTGTCCTATTATATTTGTAGGAGACATCTCATGGGTTAACTCTTTAGAGGGATAGTGGACCCCTCTAAATGGTTCACTGATTAGTTCTTTAAGGTTAGGTGTTAACCTTGAAGAAGGGAGAGAAAAGGAGAGAAATTATTTTTTTATCTTACAGACTTAATGCCTGTTTTTTTTATCTCAACGCCTAAATTTTAATTTAGGGTGAAAATCAGACGTTGGGGAAGTTGAGCAGATCAACACCTTTGTGCAATCTTTTGGGTTGGTTTGGTGGGTCCCAACACTATGGAACCCATGGTTTGGGTTAAGCAAGGTTGCCTAGGGTTGTACTGTTAAACCCTATGGGTCCTGGATTTAGGCCATGTGGAGATATGATCTCTCAAAGCAGGCCAGTTAGTCATCTTTATAGGCCTAATGCCTCTTTTTTGGTCTAATGCCTGAATTTTCAATGCCTGAATTTTAATTCAAGGGAAATTCCGGCGTTGGGTACTAAACCAACAGTAAACTTGGGTTTTTGGGCCACCAAAGTAGGGCCTAGAGGGGCAAGATCTCTCCTAGGTCCATGCACTAATTCTAGGGTGGACTTACACTTAGCTAAATTTTGAAAAAATGTGGTTTTTAAGCCCAGACTTAACGCATGAAATTCATTTCAACGCCTAAATTTAAATTCAAGCGTTGAGATAGAAATAAGGCCCCACAGAGGTGCACATGCATAAGAATGAACTTCAGAGGCTAGTTTTGCCATGGGATAGGGCTGGAGAAGAATGTGGGCTCCCTGGGGTAGGTCCTAGATCTCAACACCTAATTTTTCTCTTAATGCCTGATTTTTAATTCACTAAAAATTAGGCATTAGTTATTGGGAGAAAATCCAACAACTAGATTTCTCGATTTTGGAACCCTTAGTGTTTTAAAAAAATTATAAAATTAAGCATGCTAGCAAGAAACATATATATGAACATCATATAAAACTTTGAGCTTCATATCGTGCATACAAAATTCAAACAAAAATCACAAAATATTCATTCAAACTAGGTCTTAAAAGACCCGATTTTTGGGTCCTATTTGGGGGGCCATTTCGAGGCCTTTCACAACTCTATAAATCATGAAATTAAATTTAATATCTATTATATATGTCTAGTCTAACATACATAAATTTGGGCTTAAGAATCATTCTACAAAAATCACACAAAAATCAGCATGAAAATAAGTCAAAAATAAAAGCAAGTAGAGGCTATTGAGCCTCTACTAGGTAACCCGAATTGGAGCAGTGCTCTAACATGAATTGGACAGCATAACAGCATGTTAATTTGACATATGATGAAGGGGGGTGAATTGAACTTAGGTTTAGGCTTACCTTGGGTCCAAAGTGGCCAAATGTTGTGA
>JAOXJP010123997.1:0-13775 GCA_025762735.1 Platanus orientalis | reverse complement strand
ATACTATTGATAATTTTAAAATAATTAGTATATTATATATAATACATATATATTATGTATGTAAAAGTTCGGGCCTCAAGCCAGGCCCGGGCCGGGTTGAGGTAAGCCCAAGCCTGGTCCTTAATAAAAGTTCAGGCCTCAGGCTGGGCTTTTCGGGGCAATTTGCGGGTCGGGCTGACCCATGCCCACCCGTAATCCTAAACCATCTTATAATCTATGGTCGAGACCCAAACACCCACTTACCAATCATTCACCAATTTACCTTTACGTATTTGATTGGCTTCTTGAGACTTCTTGAGGTCTTCAATGTTGCTTCAGTCTCTTGTTGCTTTGTGGTCTTTCGGCTTGAGTTTTTCTTGATAAATTATTTCTCGAACTCATGTTGGACTTGCATAATGTTACAAGTTTCTTCGGTCCAAGCAATGACCACACACTACCCTCATTGCATGTACTTACAGGTTTTGGAATGGGATTGACAATTTAAAAAATACCTAACACAGTCAATCTTCCACCTCCAATTGCCGCTTTGGATCCAGGTAATACCCCTTTTATATTCTAAATTTTATGATAGTCCTCATATTGCCCTTCGTAAAGGAAAAAAGTCTTGCAATAATCATCCAATTTCTAACTTTGTTCCTTATCATTGATTGAATCCTTCATACACATCTGCTATTAATTCAGTGTTTTTTGTTTCTATCACTTCTAATAGGAAAAAGGCTATATCTCAAAGTCAATGGAGGGATGTCATGGTTGAGGAAATGCAAGCTCTAGACAAGAATGGGACATGAGAACTTGTTAATCTTCCAATGGAAAAGCAGTCTGTAGGGTGTAAGTGGATCTATACTGTAAAATACAAGGCAAATGGATCTATTGAAAGATACAAGGCAAAGCTGGTTGCAAAAGGATATACCCAAACATATGATATTGATTACCAAGAGACTTTTACACCAGTGGCAAAAATGAACTTAATCCGAGTTTTGTTATTTGTTGTATCTGATAAGAGCTTACCACTTTGGTAGTTAGATGTAAAGAATGCATTTCTTCCTAGTGATCTCTAGGAAAAAGTGTACATGGTCCTACCTCCAGGCTTTAAAATTCCAGACAATGAGGGTAAGGTGTGCAGGTTGAAGAAAGCTCTATAAGGGCTCAAACAATCACCATAAGCCTGGTTTGAAAATTTTAGTGGAAGCTTTAAAAGGGGTTGGATACGGACAATCTCAGATTCATCACACACTATTTGTTAACCATACACTAAAGGGAACAACTGTAATTATTGTTTATGTGGATGATATAGTGATCACGAGAGATGACTCAAAAGAGGTACAACAATTGAAATCTCACCTGAGTAGTGAGTTTGAGGTGAAGGGTCTAGGAGTATTACGGTATTTTTTGGGAATTGACATTGCTCTTTAAAGGAAAGGTATTTTCATTTGCCAGAGAAAATATATCCTAGATTTACTAACCGAAATAGGGTTATTAGGGGCTAGATCGGCAAAAACTCCTACTAAAGTAAATCATGGACTAAATGATAAGGACGGAAGACCCCTTATCAATGCTGGAAGATAGCAAAGACTGGTTGGAAAGCTCATATATCTTTCTCTCATAAGGCATGATATAGCCTTTGTTGTTGGGGTGGTCAACCAATTCATGCATGCACCAAGATCTTCCCATCTACAAGCTACTTATCGTAATTTGTGATGCTTAAAGTCAACTCTAGAAAGGGGTTTGTTGTTTTCTAATAAGGGTCATATAAGAAGTGAGGTATACACAGATGCCGATTAGGCAAGCTCAATTACAGATAAAAGATCCACTTTAGGTTATTGTTCTTTGGTAGATAGGAATCTTGTAACATGGCAAAGTAAGAAGCAATCAGTTGTGGCAAGATCAAGTGCAAAGGCGGAATATCGATCTATGGCTCATGGTGTGTATGAGGCCCTATGGTTACGAACCTTACTTAAGGAAATAGGGTGTGATGTACAAATCCCTATGAGCTTATATGGTGATAACAAGGTTGCTTGGTGTAGGACAAGAAACTAGAGATAGGTTATATCTTATAGGTTGACTGGGGTAATCCATATGGTATGAGATATGAGATAATAAGGGTTCAAAACAGAGTGTAACTGAGGGTAAAACCGCAAGTACCTAGTATGGAATATTATAAAATAGGGGTTATTTTGAAACTCCAGAAGATTTCAGAAGTTATAAGACCAGGACAGAGCAAGGTTAGGTCCTTTAACAGTGGTACTTGAAGGAATAAACCTGAAACAAGTTATGGGAATTAAGTTTCCAATACTAAGATCACAGAAGATGGAAGGTTTAGGGTATTGCAGGGTTTCAAGGCTTTAAGGCTTATATTCTTGAAGGAAAACAGAGAAGATTATGGGGATTTAGGAGGCCACAGGGGTAAGGTGCATGGGTTGATTGAAACAGAAAAAGCAAGTTATCCTGGGACTGCCGCATGGTTATCATAGAATTATTCTTGGATTTCTTGGTAAAAACAGCAAGGGCAGTGTATGGGATTGAAGGTTGCAGGTTTATTGGCTTCAAGAACCCATAAAGAACAGGTTTCTAGAAGGGTTTCTAGGTCTTTAATGGTTGTTCATCAAAGAATCAAGAAGAAAACAGAAGAAAAAGAAAGTAAAGAAAAGAATAAGAGTAGAGAGAAGAATAAGATTTGGAAGAAGAATAAGATAATAGAAAGATACATGTGAGAAATCACCAACTCACATTACCTTAGACATCACCATCCATGGTTCCAAAGCTTTGCATCTAAAGCTTGGAGAAGAAGAAAGATACTCTCACTCGTGTAAGAGAGAAAACCCAATGCTTTTATTCATAAATTTCCTTCAAAATTTAAGTGGGGAGGGGTTTATCTTATAGCCCATGATCAGCTCCTTTTACAACTCAAATTCAAATAAATAAATAAAAGATGCTTTCCTATAATAGAAACCTCATTAAAGACTCTTTCCTAAAACCATCTAAAAGACTGGTTAAAAAGAAATAAAAAAACACCCAAAATCGTGTGGCTCTCCCCTTGTGGTCGACCAGCCCTTATTCTCTAATTAAATGGACTTCACTAAAACACCCAAAAACAAAAATCAGAATTCCCAACATGTCCTAACTTCAATATCTTACAAAATATGAAATAAAAGAATAATTCTCTAATAAAAGACTCTAAACTAACTCTAAACCTCAACAATATAGCTCCATGTGTCTCTCCATACTCCTCCTTGCTTCATGCATGGACCCAACCAAGGCCATGTGTGGGCCCCACCTTGCTCCACTGTCTACATCACTACTATTAGCATTTCTCATAATCCTACGCAACATGACCATACAGTGATTCGAGCACGATGATAAGGTTGAGCGGAAGGTAGATCAGTAGGTTCTTGGCAACTTCATCATCTTGTGCGGCAGATTTGGGATCTAGTGAGAGATATGAAGGTTTTGCGAGCCCATATTCCTAGAGCTTGGAATGAAATGGCTGATAGTTTAGCGAAATGGGGGGAGCGGTCAAGTTCTATTTTTATTGGCGATCATGTTCCGGACTGTTGTAGGAGCTAATAGTGCTCTTGGTTTGTAGTGTCGCTTTGTTTGTTTATGTGTGGGTTGTATTTGTATTTTCTTTTGCAATAAAATACTCATTCAACAAAAAAAAATGACCATACTAAACACATCAAGGTGGATCGACATTTTATCAAAGAAAAGTTATTGTACAGACTGATTTGTACCCCATTTGCCACTACAGAACAACAGTTTGTTGATGTTTTAACCAAAGGAGTAACTAAAGCACGTCTTCATGAGATTATTAGCAAGTTGGCATGTATGATATCCATACTCCAGCTTGAGGAGGAGTGTTGAAGTAGTGGAGTAACATGTATGTAAGGGTATAAGCATCAAGGAGTGTCCTTAGGGTATCATTGGTATTACTTGTACACTTTATAGGTATTACTGGTATATTGCCAGTATACACCATTTAAATAATAAACCTAATACGTATGAGGAAAACACTCTCATACAATTCTACCTTATTATTCCTTCCCCCTTTCTCCTCTTCTTCTTCTTCTTCTTCCTCTTTTATTCTCTCTTCCCTTCCTGAATCTACACTTAACAGATCCATATTTGTATTTTATTGGCATTTCAACTCTAAACGAAGGGATAGCCTCATTAAGAGGACGGCTAAGAATCAATAATATCCAACTCTTTATTCTCATCACAAAGACCATTCAACAGACTAAATTCTACAGCAATTCCATTCATTAAACTTTGACATGCATCTAGCTGTTGCATTTAATTGAGATATAACACCTTCAAGACCTCTTCATAAATTTCCATGGGATCAACCTTTTCCTTTTATGCCTTACATGATTCAATGTACTTTTCTAGTGAATTACTTATCTCTACTATTGAACAACATAGAATCTTTTCTTCCCTACTTTAGATTCGAGTCAATAGATGCGAGAAATGATGATAAAGTTAGTGCTCGTACTCAGTGCTCTTGGTGTGGGGAGGTTAACACCTTCAACATTCATATTGTCAAGACCCAAGGAACTCAAATCGTGCTGACATTGTACGCATGAAACTTTAGATTCCAATACATAGTAGATAACTCCGAATCCCAACAAAAAAACAAAAATTAAAGCCAAAAACAAAACAAATAGATGGCTATCATTTGTGTAAAATACAGCAAAACAGATGTATGTACACAGTTTTCTTGCTTTCCATTACTAATGTTTATCTATGAAACCTCTGACTAATGAGGGGCAGCCACCATATAGAGAGCAAAGAGAACAGATGAAACGCAGAGGCCACCTGATAGTTGTACAGGCATGACTCAGAAAATATTAAGAATGGGGATGAAGAATATCAATTATGACATGGCCCCTAGCAACTCACCAACCTAAAAATCTCCCCACTTTGAGAGTGAAATAGGGAGAGCCAAAAATTATGTTCCCCTTTCATTATCTCACTCCCACTTTCAAGCCTTTAAAGTTTTTGTTCTCCTCTAGGAACTTTCCCGGTGCCAATTTATAATCAATAGAAGCAGCTCATATAGCCTAGTTCTTGTCTAATAAGAATCAATCCGTGCTAGAACCAAGTTGAATCACCTACTCTAATAAAACTTAGCTGGTTTTTCCTTTATCCCAGCAAGCAACTTTGGCCAAGTCCATGAAACAAGTTTATCCTGGTGGGCAACACCAAAATTTAAAGGAAAACACCACCCTGCTAAATGTTGCATTGAGAAGCAACAATGAGGTTACATGAATCATTTTGAACACAAGGCATTTATTGTTACATCAAAGAGGAAGGCATATACTGTTAAAATCTTTGACTGGACTCACATCAATTATGGATGGTCCTAGTACAAGATACTTATGTGGGTTGACTAGAATGACTCATGGTGACTCATAGCATGTCTCCTACAAATGTGAAGATGACTCAACCAAGTCTCAATAGACTGCTGAGTTGCATCGGTTTTCCATCTTTGATGAGTTGCACATTGAAACAAGCTCAAGCAGGCTTCCTAGGTACCCTGTATGTTCTGTATTGTTTCTTACAGGCATTATCACAAATACTTGGAAGGCTAGAGTGGATTTCAAACAAATATGCTCCAATAGAACCAAAGATTAATAAACGGGAATCCCAAATTTAACCAAATTTCCAAACAAAATGAACCAACAGAAATGAAAGAAGTCGGAAGATTTACAAGTACCCCATCCTGCTCCTGGAATAGAATGATTAGAAGGTCCATCTTCTCCTGCCAAAGTCCTCAATGCCACTGCTGCACACCCATATACAACAAAGACAACAACAGAGCCACTGCGACTCTGGTGGTGGCTGAGCCCAATGACCAAACTGTCCCTCTAATGGCAACACGAGAACAAACCACTGAAACAATACAGAAAACCCTTAAGAGTATAAGAGCTCAAACCCAATACCCAAGCGCTTCACAATAGCTGATAGCTGTTGCAGTCAGAGAAGAGGTAGAGAAGGGGTGATAACGCACGAGGGATGAAGAGGTAGAGGAGTGAGGGAGAGAAGATGTGTTGCAGGAGTGAAGACGTTTTGGAGTCGGGATGGTTCACATACACGAATTAGAAATAACAGGCCGTGGATAGTTATTTCAGTTCCGTTGATTTGGGGGTTTGATTCGGAGCTCTAATTCCATGGGGATTTGATCCAAATCCATTTCCACAACTTAAAAACGACCCCAAATAACAGAAATGGATTTGGGCACCCCAATTTTATTTCCTCTCATTCAATTCCCTAAATCCAAACACACCCTCCCTAAAGTCGTACTTCAGTTGAAACCGAAAAAAGTTGTCCATAAAACTTCTAATTTTCAAAAACGTAATTCCTTCCAATATAAATTTACCTACCCCGAGCTTTTAAACTCTAGTTGATTTCTTTAGAAACCTTACTTTTTTAATACTCTTCCTTGAAACTGCAGATTTCATTGCTTCCAATTGTTTGATTGCTTAGTTTGCTTTATTTTAATCTGATTTGTGAAGAAGATTGGAATCCCTTTGATGGTACTGCATCATATTTGTAAGCTATTACTAGTGTAGAATGTGAGAGAGGGGCAGTCCCAGTGCACGAGGCTCCCGCCACTGCAGGGTCTGGGGAGGGTCAGATGTAGAATGTAAAGGCATATAACATTAGATGAAGCAAAGGCCATGAGCTTGAGATTCACATCTTTAAGGGTGTTGCTCCTATCTTAGAGACTTCAATTAAATTTTGTAGAAACTGCAGTCCAAAGTAAACAACAAAAAATTTTGTCACAGAAAATTAAAGTACTGTTTCCAGTTGCCTAAAGTGAATTCGCACCTCTCAGTGAATTCAGACAATGTCGCAGGCTGCAAGACTATAATCCTACCAGCCATCTGCAAAATATATGGTAGGGACTCTTTGAACCACCCTAAAAATTATTCACAAAAAAGAGAAGTGACGTAACTGAATACACATTCAGCAAACCTCCTGTGCCATTCCTTCCAAGTGAAATATCTCTGGAAAACCTTTCATTCCAATCTCAATCAACCTGTCAAAAGTAAATTTCATATTAATACCTTGGAATGCCTCATTACAGAAAAGGTGTGATATGATAAGACATGCTTCAAGTACCTTCTTGAACTAAATTTAGATTCAATGTCAATGTATATCACACGGCCATTTAAACCTCCATAACTTGCAGGCAGGGCAGCCAATAATGAGAGCTTCAGGCAAAACTGCAATGTGTTTAAACAAAATATACTCAAGATTTAGTTAAGTAGCTCAGATGTTCAAAAACAATGTACATAGATACTCTAAAGGCATGTTTATATGCATAGATCATTAGAGACATTCATTGTCTCCTCATCTTGGATAGTTGGAACCAAGTTTTTCTGGGCCTACATTTTTTGCAGAATACACATCAAAAACCATAGTTACCAGAGCAAGAAGCGAAAGCAAGAAGTGGGAAGCAAGGCTCAATAAATTCTTTGAAAATGAGAAGCGAGAAACAATTAAAAAGGATCTAGAAAATGACTACGAAGAAATTGTGGAAACATTTAGGAAATAGTTGGGAAATGAGTAAAGTACAAATTGGAGGTAACTTCAAACCATTAGAAATAAATGTTATGAAACGATTACCAAACAGGAAAATAATAGGAAGTCTACAACTAATAAGCACAACTACAATAATTGATTAATAAATAGGAAGTAAATAACAATAAGTTACAATCAATAAGTATAACTATTATACAATAAACTCAAAAAGTAATAAACAAACATAAAACAATACTATGCAAGTAACAATAAATCATTACATATACATCAATATGCAAGCCATTTCTTTTTAATTATTACGGCCGACCATACCTTAGATTTTACCTTACATAAGATTTTTTACATATAACTAGGAATCTTTTCAGACTATAGAAGATCTTGTATAAAAGTCAGCAAATTTGAATCTTTTTTATTTGATTAAAATAAAATAATATAAACAATACTAAATCTCATAGATAATATTCTATTTAATGCCAATAGCATAGATTTTACATTAAATTAAATTAAATTCCATTTCTTTGATTGCTTTATAATCGATTCTCTAGCCGTTTCCACTTATTTCTCTAGAGGCCTCCCAATCACTTCACAATGCTTCCCAAACACGGGAAGCGTACTTCCCAGTGCTTGGAGAAGCGGAATTGAATTGGCTTCCCAAATGAGCTTCCCTACAACTATGCCAAAATCGTTGTTTTGAGGATTACACACCCCTCAAACCCCGTTTCTTGTGAGTCAAACAAACAATTTTGATTGTCTCATCTTTAGTGTTTAAAGTATCACACAATATGTATCAGTATCACGGGTATGGGGCATGGTTTTAAAACTCAGCCAATTCCGAGTCAGATCGGCCGATCCAACTCGGAATCGTCCGGGACCGATCCGATTTTAAAGGTCAACTCGGGTTTTGTTTTGACTCGGCCGATCCAACTCGGGAATCAGCTGATCCGACTGTGGATCGGCTTGGATCGGCAGATCCAACTCGGGAATCGGTTTTAAATTTATAATTTTTTTATTTTTTTAAAAATTTGAATTTAAAATAATTTTTAAGTTTTTTTTTTTTTTGCACTGGATCGGCCGAGTCAACTCGAAATCGGTTCGGATCGGCCGATCCGACTTGGGAATCGGTCAGGACCAATTCAGACTCTGATTCCGAGTTTTAAAACCATGGTATGGGGAACAATACCCCCTCTGAACTTGATATTTCGCACAAACCTCTCCTGTATCGTGGCATGTGCCGCGCGTATTACACGTATCACGCGATACGTTACATGGAAAGTTTTAGTGTTAATTTTGCTTAAAAGAGGCCATGAGACAATAGACACAAACAGTATCATGTCCCGTGTCTCCTGGGCGTATCACAGCTTGTTAAAAACCTTTTTTGTGAAAATTTGTAGATTTAGCCTCCTAAAACTAAATCTAGACTCCACTTGAGTTTAATTCAATCTAAAACCTTTCTTTGAGCCCGATCAAATGATCAAGGCCAAAACCCCAAATTTCGCCAAGAAATTTGGTAAGTTCCCTACTTTTGCTTCAATCCTTCTAGATTTTTAATATATTATGCATATGTAATAGATCTACGCATTCATGGCGTTAAAATAATTTTCGGAAATTAAAAATATTTATTTATTTATTTTTCTAACAAAAAAAATTAAAATTTAAAAAAATCATACCAAATAGGCATTGTTTGGTCTATTTTTTTATATAAGATAATACAACCCATTATGCACATAATATGTCAATTTGGTAGATTTTTTAAAATAAAATATTTTGTGTATTTAATTAATAATTAAATAAATAAATAATACCGAAAATGCCAAAAAAAAATTGAAAAAATACAAGAAGCATATTAGAAAACATTGAAACATATTATGTATGTTTCACTTAATTCTACGTTGTTTTTTGTATTTTTTTATTTTTTCACATTTTTATAAAAAAAAATTAAAACCATAAAATTACATCAAACATGTAAAACATTTTGAAACATATTGTAAATGTTACTCTATGTTACATCAACCTCTTAACACTTAAAATTTTGGACATGCACAACAGCTTGTGTCACGAGGGTTGTGATTCCCAACAATTGATACCCAAGTATGTAATGAAGTGTAATGGGTTATAAGTGTTTAATGATGCTTATTATAACATTTCCTAAAGTTTCATTCAAAAATTCCAAGGCTTACATGGTGTTTCCATAGATTCTATAGGCGACAATGTATGTCATGAGGGTGACAATTCTTCCAACCATCATAGATGGTTGTTTTCTATATGTAATGATTCATAAATGTGTATTATTATTTATTCTATCAAATCCTGAGGTTTCATAAAAAAATTCCTTTATTTGATTAGCATTTCCCCCCGTATCTCACCATCTCCCCTTGATAAGCCGCAATACGGGATACGTATCGGTATCCCCAAACCACGATACAGCACGCAATATCGATACTTTAAACCATGCTTGTCTTATAATTAACAAGGACATCACTTTCCCCGCAGCTAAGTACACCCTTAAGGAAAAGAAGAAAGAAGATGGCATAGTAAAAGCATAGAAATAAGAGCACAAAAATTCTTGTGTTAAAAATTATTTATTAAAATTTTCTGCATGAAAATTTAGATGCCTTTTAGCATGATTAAAATGTTACCCAACTCATGCTAGGAAAAATCCAGTAACACAAATCAGTAAATCCATATTCTTTCAATCATTGAGTTTCCCATATTTAGAAAAGGTATTAAAATATTCAGATTAAATGATTACACGGACAGATCAATTAGTTTGTCAAACCAGGTTGGAGACATTTATTTGAGTTCTTTTCATAGAAAATTATCAAAATGACTATGTGAAGATGATTTCATCTTTTCACCTAAACATACCCCAAAACTTTTCAAAGATTCGTGTCAGGGGATCTAAATGTTCTTGCTTTAGTGTATAATATGTAACTATGTTAAGCAAGAATGTTTCATTAAACTTGAATTTATTTAAGAAGACAGATCTGCTAGTCAAGTCATCTAACATATAAGCAAAGGAATGTGAACCATAAGTTGGTGTTTTAGGTTTAAAGGAATAAGAGAAAGAGAAGAACAAAGAAGAGAAAAAAGAGAGAAGAAGATTTGGGAAAATCGTTAAGAGAGGTCGTTAGGTCTATCCCACACGACTTCTACCATATATTTATTGTTATATTGATGTCAGATTACGTAAAGGCCCTCATATGAATGTATGAGACATACAAACACATATACATCAACACTCCCCCTCAAGCTGGGTGGTAGATGTCGCATAAACTCAGCTTGACAACCAAGGAATGAAAATGAGTAGAACTAAGTCATCTGGTGAGCAAGTCTGCAAATTGATCCTCAATTTTGACAAAAGGGCTACAAATAAAGTCAAAGAGGAACTTTTTTCCTTGATAAGATGACAATCAACTTTGATGTGTTTGGTGATATCATGATGCACGGGATGGTGTGCAATGCTTATGGCAGCCTTGTTGTCACAGTAAAGGCGCTTAAGAGCTGGAATAGAAAAACCAATTTCCAATAGGGGGAGACGCACCCAAAGAAGTTCACATACATCATAGGTCATAAAGTGAAATTCTGCTTCAGCACTAAAACAAGCAACAACCAATTGTTTCCAACTTCGGTGACAAGTTTACCACCAATGAACATACAATAAATAGATGTGAACTGCTTATCATACACAAAGTCAGCCCAATCAAAACCAATATAAGCTTCAACACATAAGCCAACCAGTTGGGTACACGGCAATCTAGCACCTAGACTCTGTTTCAAGTACCAAAGGATCAATGATAAACAACATCAAGATGGACAATGGTAGGGCCATGCATAAACTGACTAACAACACTCATAGCATAAGTAATCTCCGGCCATGTAAGAATAAAATAAGTTTGCCAAGAAGGCGTTGATACCGGCCAGCATCAATAAGCTACTCCCCAACGGCATCAATATAACAATGATTAGGATCTATAAGCATCACACTAGGTCTACAACCCATTATACCTATCTCAGTCAAGAGGTCCAGAGTATATTTGCATTGGGAAATAAAGAAGTCTTTCTTTGATCGAGCTACTTCAATACCCAAAAAATAGCAAATGGTGAATTTGGCCTAAATCTTTAATCTCAAACTCCTGAGCCAACTGATGTTTCAACTAAGACGTCTGAACAAAATCATAACCAATGACAATGTTCTCATCAACATACACAATCAGGGCAATGAGATGACCACCTTGACACCATGTTGCTTTATAAACTATAAGGTGTGGCCAACTGAGTCTAATGAGAGCCATACTTGAGGACTGAAATCTCTCAAACCACGCCCGAGGAGATTGTTTCAGTCCATAAAGAGCTTTCCTCGACCAAAAAATTTTCCTTTAGAAGATAAAAGATGAAACAAAAAAAAAGCTTCATATGAACCTCTTCAACCAAGTCACCATGTAAGGCAGTTTTCACATCAAACTACAAGAGAAGCTAGCCTTGATTAGCAGCCAAGGACAATAACACCCGAATAGAATTCAGCTTCGTTACTACAACAAAAAATTTCTAATAATCGATGTCACAGGCTTGAGTATACCCCTTTTCAACTAAACGGGCTTTGTATAGATCCACCATCCCATTAGGTTTTAACTAAACAGTATACACCCACTTACAACCAACAGGAACCTTATTCCGAGGAAGATCAACAAAATCCCAAGTACCATTCTTCTCTAAAGCCTGCATTCCCTCTTGCAGTGTTGTCATCCACTAAGATTGGGCTAAACCTCTACAACACTGCAAGGAACTAAAACAAAAGACAAACCAAGAACAAAACGACAATGGGCAGAGGATAAAGACTGATAAGGGACATAATTAGCAAGGGGTTACTAGCATCAAAGCTAGGTTCCAACTAATTCTTATCTAATTGGGTTCCTGCGGGTCTATCTAGTAGTAATCATGGGAGTGAGGATGATGTGTATCAAGAAATTCAAAGCTATGATCGAACTCTTAAGGCTACAAGGGTGGAACTAAATTCTAAAATGGATAGTTTTGAGGCCGAGATAAGGTTGAAGAAAGCTATTGAGGCTATTACAACAGTTTTGTTTAATACAGAAGAGGCTAAGGAATCTCCAGTTCCAAATCAAGAGCCTGAATATAAAAGCTAGATTGAAGCCAAGAAGAAGTCAAAGACCAGGAAAAAAAAAAAAATCAAAGCGGTTGGGTTCTTGCAAAGAATCCATACTTGGACCACCTCCTCCTACTAAACTGCAGATCATCACTCGATGCCAAACTCCACCTACGCCCAAGAAGATCCCATTTTGAGCAAAAGCCCGAAAGTGGACCAAATCAAGATCAAGGTCCAAAAAGTCATCAAATCCACAAGGTACATGCGAGCCATCAATCCTCGAACCTCCACCATATCATTTTCCAATTTTGAAAAGCTCGAATCAAGTTATTGGAAACTATGATGAAAAGTGGCCTCTATCAAATTCAAGGTCGAATTTCTCCCCATCCCGGGAGAATGATGCGGACAACATTATGTGACTTATGTATGTACCACCACACAAGAGAGCAAGGTTCAAGTCTTGTGTTATGTATGGGTTATTTAAATTAGTTAAGGGGCGAGTTAATTTTGTAATAAGGCCAATAATACCATGGTTAGTTTAGTTTTTTGGGTTTTTAATTGTAATCCCATTTCACTTTGGACCCAATTTTTCTATGGTCAAAACTTGACTTTTTGGCTTGATTTTGGTGTCATTAGATAGGTTATTCAATTACCTTTCTAATGAGACCAAGATTATACAAATCTGAGGTGATTTACGAAAGTTATGACCAAATTACTAAGGGGGTAACAATAAAAACGAAAATAGTGTTTTTAGAAATTCTTAAGCTTTAGTAGTTTTAATTTTTTAGGAAAATAATTTTTAAAAAGTTTTTATGTTTTAGAAAACTTGGCTAGCAAGTTTAGGATTTTTCATGAAGTTTCCAATTGTTCAAGATTATAAGCCTATTTAAAGGCAACCCCTCCCCCATAATTTGATACTGAAAAATGACAAGTTTTTGAAGATATGGATGTTCCCAAGGTGTAGTTGTAGCCATGTTCTCCATTCCAAGAGTTGGTGTCATCTCTTAGGCTCCCTCTCTTCTCTCCATGTAGATTGTAGCACCCTAGTGCACTTGTGAGTATCCACCTCACCCCCCCTCTTTCTCCAAGGTCTCTCTCTTATTTTCTCATCTTTCTACGTTTCTCT
>JAOXJP010123986.1:0-13775 GCA_025762735.1 Platanus orientalis | reverse complement strand
ATGATGGGGTTTGAATAAACCTTTAGTCTGACTAGAGAGATATCACGCCAGTACCAGTCAATGTGTGACCTGATGTTAACGAAAGGTTTCTCATTAACTACAGGTATGTTAAAGTTGTTACACTAATTACATACTAAATAAGTACTGGTGTATTTATCAAAGTATTTTTTGTGAGGCATTATGTTGTGTGCCGGTTAGGAACTATTGTGACATCACTCCTTTCAGGATAGAGATGATTCAAATCCTTCGAAATAGAATTGTTGTTTGCTTAAATTTCTTTACCAAATATGTTAATTTTATTGTAATTAAGTCTATTGCCTAGAAATTTATGGGTTTCAATGATCCAGATTTTAGTGTGCTTAAAGAGAATATGGATCTATGTGTATCTGCTCTGATTAAATATTAAATTCATTTTAAAAAAATCTTATTATAAACAATTTGAATATGGATCTATATTGATCCATTCCGGTTACATATCTATATTTGTTTAAGTTAATATATATGTATATAATTTTTAAATCTGTATATCCATATATATAATCAATGGTCATAGACGAGAAGCTATATAATACCACAAGTCATACTACATAGAATGCAAATATATAAATATCATAATCAATGGTCATAGACTAGAAGTTATATTATAATACCATAAGTCATACTACATAGACTACAAATATATAAATATCTTAACCTTAACTTTGACCCATTTTCACCTCCCACTCCCATTTTATGAAAAAAGCTAAAACCTCCCCTAGTGGCCAGGTTTTTTTTGGTTTGAACTCCATCAACTGTAATCCATTTTTACAGTTCTTAGGTACTTATTGTCATCATTTCCACTTCTGAATCAGCAAAACTCTCCAAGGTTGTTGTCTTCTTCTTCCTTTACTTTTTTAGTGTTCTAGTTTCTGTTCCACCATTAACAGTCCCATTCCTCCCCACTTTTGTCCCTCACCCTCTTTATAGCCCCAAAATATTTGTGTCACCACTTAGAATCACAATTTTTCTGAAAAGAAATGTGTAAACTAGATATTTGAATCTGTATTCGATATTTGGTTAAATAAACAAATTCGAATACAGAACATATTTTTAAATATCCACAAAATATTTGGTTTTGCATCCGATATTTGGTATGGATATGCCTATATCCACTTTGTATTCAGTTCATTTATATAGCCTTAACTAGAATTCCTCTATTCAGAAGACTAAATAGTGTTATGAGAGTAAAACTTATTTCCTTTTTAATAAAGCTTCAAAATATAATGTAAAGAAAATATGTCTTGAGAGGGAGAGAAAGATTGATCAAGGGCTACCCATTAATGAGAACCTGATATGATACCAAGGATATATATAAATTAGGGATTTCCATAATGCAGAGAAACCTAACTTATCTTGCATGCTTAGGAGCTACTCCCCATTTACCCTATCAAAGGCCTTGTTTATATCAAGTTTGATAGCTAATTTATAATTATCACATTTGTTTTTCCAAAGATATTTTAGAATTTTGTGGGCTATGATTACATTATAAAAGATTTGTCTATCTTGAATGAAAGCACTTTGCTGAGGGGATGTAATATTTGGAATGATTTTTTTTTTCAATTAAATTTTTTTTTTTCAGTCTATTTACTAAGTTTTTTTTACAATGATTTTAAAACTAATTGCATATACTGAAAGGTTTTAAGTGGGACATGGATTTGGATTTTTTTATTTTAGGAATAAACATGATAAAAATTTGATTAATTTGAGAATACTTGTGTGCTGGGTAGGAACTAGCATGATGTTACTTCCTTTCAGACTAGAGATGAATCAAACATTTCAAAATGACATTGGTGTTTGTTTAAATTTCTTTACCAAATAGATTCTTCTCATTAGCTCAAAAGTTCGTATTGAGATATTTTCTAACATTACCACTCTTTAATTGTCATCATTCAATTATATGCTGCATTTGGCAGCCACGTGTAATGTAATAATTCCATTGGGTTTCCCAAGGCCTTTGTAGCCACAATGGGATGGTTTGTAATAAACTCATTCAGATTTGCACCACTTTGTGTTTGATAACAATAGTCATTTCATTTTATAGACTTTATTAAAATTTTTAATAGTAACTAACAAATCAGTATAAATTTGAATGACTTTGAGAAGCTCAAATGAAATGAATACATTCCATGTGGTTGCTAAGCAGGCTATTATAGAATCACATACTAAGTCTAAAAACTAGGTTTTATATGAATAAACCATAAAGTATAAAAATAATATTGTTTTTCAAGAGTTCTTAAAAATTTCCGTTGACACCGCATTGCTTTGGTTGTTGCGGCTCGACCTCTCTTAGAGGGAGGTCACTGATTCAAGCCTATTCAGAAGCATTATGCTAGACTTGTGCATCGACATTGACCTCTTTTACCATGTTGTGGGTCGTAGATCAGAATGTGGCAGTCAATGGCCCCATGGGATAAGAAAAATAAAAATAAAACAAAGAAATTTAGGAGTCACAATTTAGGTGAGTTGGTATCAACACTGCATTTAATGATATAGGCTTTGAATTCAAATGCCTGGAGATAAAATACATCCACTTTTTTACGGATGCACCTACTCTGCAGCAACTCCCATTCTGTTTGGTCTACTTCCTTCTCTTATAAGTCTAAAGCCTTTGCTGAATCCCTTTTATGGGATTTGAATCAACTCCATCCGAATGGAGAGATATCACGTCAATACCTATATATATATTGGAAACGGTGATTTATACTAAGAATCAAACCAGAAGAGGTACCCAGGAGGGACCAACGAATTCCACCACTACCTCTGTGGAGACGACGTAGTCCAAACTGGGCCTTTTCATGAGCACAACAATACACTTCACAATGAACATAAGTTATATTACAGACATTAAAATACTTAGTAGCTTCCTTAATATTTACCACTAGAGCTTGCAAGGACTATGGGCATCGATCAACGGAGCCATTAATGTAATCTACTGCAATTGACGAATTAGATTCCAAAATGAGATGATAGGTGAAAACTGGTGAGCTAATTTTAAGCCCCACTTGATAGCATGGATCCGTTGTTAAGATCGGAAGGATATCCAGTTGAATTGTCATCAAGCCAAATAGTATACTGGCATCATCATGAGCAATTGTCGCTAACACAATGTGGTCTCCTGATGTTGGACATGCAGCATCGGTATTAACTTTAAGGACACTGAGAGGAGGAGGTTGCCAAGTCAGAGTTTGCTTTGAGGGAGAGCTTGTAGAGGACAAAGAGTGAGGATTGATGGCAGAGTCTTGCAAGTCCTTGATAGAGCGATAATAACTATTAACTATAGAAGAATAATCAACTACTCTATCATTGAAACATACATCATTATGAGCACACCAAATCAGCTAACTGCCGAGAGAGACTTTGATGAAGAGACTATTGATGACCTCTTTGAATGGACCTTTAAAGGTGAGAACGGTTATGAACCATTCAATGAATGAGGTATGGTTTGAATGAAGTAATGAGGGTGGAAGATGGAGACGACACCAAACTTCTACAGCCAAAAGGCATTGGACACAATAGTAGATAGTTGATTCTTGTGGAGATTGACAATGGGGGCACATAGGAGAGATATGTGGGATTCTGAAATCTAGATTTTTTCTCACTGGTAATACATCATGACAAGCTTTCCAAAGGAAGATTTTTATTTTTGCTTGAAGGGAGGATTTCCATATTGATTTCCAAACATTTGTATGGTTTAAAGATGGAGGGACAGTGGGTATGGAGACTAGCAATGCATAATTGGACTTGACTGAGAAATTACCCATTTTATCCGGCTTCCATACAATGTGATCATTCTGTATATGAGTCAAAAACAGAATATTATGGATAGCCGCCAAATTAGAAGGAGTGAGGAAATGTGTTATCGTATCCAGACACCATTGATGGGTAGATGGGTCAATTAAGGATAATACCATTTGAAGAGAAGGAATGTGGGGATTTGGGGAACTGAGGCGCTCCCAAATCTAAAGATGAAATCTAGTCATCATTCCAAATTTCCACAGAGGCCCCATTACTAATAATCCAAATACAATGTTTCTGCAAAAGTTGTCTTTCTTTGAGAATGCTTTGCCAACCCCAGGATCCCGTTCGACGAATAGGATTACGGAATAAATAAGTGTGGGGATAGTAAACAGATTTCATTATCTGGGCACACAAAGAATCGGGATGTTGGATAAGGTGCTAACCTTGTTTTGCAAGGAGAGCTAAATTCGAGGCCTTTAAGTCCTAGAAACCCATCTCACCAGCCATTTTTGGATTCCATAATTTTTCCCACTTTAGCCAATGGATACGACGTTCATCATTTTTTTGTCCCCACTAGAATGACCGTTATTTATTTATTTTTTTTATCAATTTAGGAACTAATGGAGAAAGGCAGGAGAAAAGATGACATAGTATAGACAAGCAAAGAAGATGTGGTAGTTTTGATAAGAATTTCCTTATCCTCCCTGTGACAGAAGTTGTTCCTTCTAACCCTTCAATTTGTGATCCACCCTATCTGTGAGGTAACTAAAAAGTCTTCTTTTGTTAACCAATTGTTAAAAGTAAACCAAGATATGTACCTGTACAGGCAGAAATTGAGATATTTAACAGTCGGGCTATGTTGTTCCTCACATTCATGGGAGTTTGACTACAAAAGAAAACTTCAAATTTAGCATAATTTATTTGCTAACCAGAGGCTTGTTGGAAAAGATTGATACATTGAAGAATAGTGGTGGTAGCCCAGAAAATGACTTTGGAGAACAGGAGAGAATCATATGCAAAAATAAGATTAGATATTGGTGGACAGCTCCAGCGAAATGTTATGCTTGGTAGAGTACCATTGTGCATAATAGAATTGAGCATTCCAGATAATCCTTCAAGAGTTATGAGGAAAAGGTAGGGAGATTGGGGGTCACCTTGCCTAAGACCCCAAGCTGGGTAAAACGGTGTACCAAGGGAACCATTTAGGAGAATTTGAAAAATGGAGAGGAAATGCATTGATAGATCCACAAACACCATTTGTGTGAAAAACCCATTTTTTCCATTGTAGAGATCAGAAAGACCCTTTCCACCCTATCATAAGCCTTGCTCATGTCAAGCTTAAGGGCCATCCAATTTTCTTTTCTTTGATGAGTTCTCATATGATGGAAAATCTCATGACTTAAGAGAATATTATTAGAGATAAACCGGCCTTTGAGGAAAACACATTGATTTGGAGAGATTAAATGATCCAGAATTACCTTCATGTGATTAACAAGAGTTTTGGTAATGATCTTATATAACACATTACAAAGGCTGATTGAACGAAATTGGCTAGGCTCCATTGACGACTTGACTTTAGGGATGAGAACAATAAATGTGTGATTGATACTAGTTAACTTCTTCTTGCCCAATAAGAACTCTCGAACAAATTTCACGACATCTTTACCCACGATATGCTAGTATGTTTGATAAAATCCTGCTTGGAAGCCATATGGGCTTGGAGCCTTTAGAGAACTAAGATGCATTGCTGCCATGCATACCTCTTCAAAGGAGAATGGTTCCTTTAGCATTTGGAGGTTTTCCTCCGTTAATTGGTGATGTATATGGTCCATGACAACATTGATTGTGGAACTAGTTGGATTTGTTGTAGTGAATAATTTGGAAAAATAATTCTGTAAAACCTCTTCAATGTGAGCTTTCGAGCATGTCCAGTTACCTTCTTGATCTTTAAGACGATCAATTCTATTTTGCTGATGCCGGATAATGGTCGATACAAGAAAAAAATTGGTGTTCTTATCTCCAAATCGTAACCAATCCAAACGAGATTTCTGGGCCCAATGAATTTCCTCACCCCGAAGGAGATTGTCTAGCTACTGATTGAGAAGAGTTAAAACAATATTTTGAGATGTAAAATTGGAATGCTGGAGGAGAGCTAGGATTTGATTTTTCAACCACTCAATTTTTTGGCGATTTCCACCGAGAGTATGATGGCTCTACATTTTTAGTGGCTTGATAAGGTTATGCAGCTTTTAGGCCACAATGCTAGAAGGGGAGGACCACACTTCTTCAATAATCTTCTTGCATTGTTCATAATTTGTCCAAAACCATTCAAAATGGAAAGGTTTTAGGGAGAGACGAACAACAGGTGGGGAGAGGTTGAGCAAAATAGGATAATGGTTCGAACCAAAAAAAGGAAGAACCTGAAGATAGGCTAGAGGGAAGCGAACTCGCTAGAGGTTGTTAATTGCTACTTTATCGATTCGTTCCAAGATTCTGTGAGGGAATTGTTGACCATTTATCCAAGTGTGAGGGGGACCGAAACTGCCTATATCAAATAGTAAGCATTGATCAAGAATATTCTGATTATACGAGATATCTTGGAACTGGGTTGGGTGACTGCATTTTTTCTCCGTAGTTGACCACAAACAATTCCAATCACCCAACACAATGATAAGCCCACTGAGGAAGTTGATAAGATTGACAAACTGGGCCAAAAAGTGGTTCAAAGCGTCCGGTTTGGTTCACCATATAAGAGAATACACGTACCAATAGAATGCGGATTAGTCGTGTCCATAGAATAGACAATCCATCAGTCAGTAACTGTTAGTATCCTTAGCTAAATAGAATTCTTCCATAGTAGAAGCAGACCACCAGAACTACCCATTGCATCACTACTAGTTGCATTCTAGTTACGTTGCATTCGGAGTTTTTGGATTGTTTGTTGTGCCGAAGCCTTAGTTTTAGCTAAGAATACAATATTTGGGTTTTGGGAGCGTATAAGCTCTTTTACTCAGAGAATGTAGGGGAATTTCCGCAACCTTGATAGTTCCAATCCAAAGTTATCATGGTGAAGGATGTGTCTATAAAGATACAAACACACCCTCTAGATCACATTGTGCAGCCAGGTTAGTTTCCAGAGCGGGAATGTTGAGATCAGGGAGGCCATTTTGGTCTATAAAAGTTATGCTCTGGGAAGGAAGTTCACTTTGGGGGCTCCATATGACCCGGGTGTGGCGGCTATGACCATGTTTTTTTTCCTGGGAGATTGAACAAGTGGAGAACATTCGGGGACCAGCATCATACAATTCAGTTGAAGGGAGGACACAGAGAGTTTTGGGTTGTGTACCTAAGATATCTCTAAAGAGAGGAATAACCGTTTGGCAGGAGAGTCCTCTTGTACTGGATGTTCAATCCGTTTGATAGTATTTAGAGTTTTATCTGAAGAGATAATGTTTGCTTGTGGTATGCAGGGATGGGAGGACGTGGACAATTGATGTGTAGTTGTTTCCCATAACTGAACTAGAGATTGTATAGCTGTAATGTTATTGTCATTCTGGTGATATTGCCATTGCTAATGGATATTCTGAAGTGAGGCTTCTTGTAGCTATGCAGAAGGGAGGGAAATGGGGAAAATAGTAGAAGACCATGGGTGTTAACATGGTCCATGCACGTGAGGCAAGACCTTTGGTGGTTGAATTAGAAATTCCTCAGATGATGTAGAAGAAGAGGTGGACACCCGAGTATCATGTGAAAAGTTGGAGTTACCCAAAGTAGTACCCACCGAATCCAACGATCCAACTTGGCCCACAAAAGATAACGTGGAGGTTGAAGAGTGTTGCAAGGAGGCCCTGTCAGGAGAAAAAATTACATTATATCGTCTGGCCCTGGGTCGTCCGTTGAGTGTGCTGCCACCCTTTGAAACTACCTCCGTATCCTTTAATGTAGAGATGAGGGGGGCCATATGGTCTAGGGAGCCTGATCAGTACTTGGAGTAGGGAGCAGACTTTGGGGCTCGCCAACAGTGGGAAGAGACGAGATGTTACTCCTCTGCTGTGAAAGAGGCAGAGAGATGGCAATCACACTTAGGCTTCCTTGGGAAGAATTTTCGAGTGGGGCCTGATTCCTGGCAACATTTATGGAAATATTGGTGAGATTGCTCATACTTACACCTGTGGGCTTGTCAAATCTAGTCCTCAGCTCTAGAGGCATCATCGAGGCAGGGGCTTCCATGGGCAGAGCATGAAGAGAGGAAGCCAACTGTAGGTTGTTGACCACTGTTGCATTGTGTGAGGGTTCAAGCATTAGGTGGATTTGATGTTCTGGATAATGCGCTAACATTACAGGTGACTTTGGGTGTTCAAGGAGGGAGGATGCAGCTAAGGGGACCAACAGCCAACAGGGAGAAGTACATTGTAGGATCTTTGGTGACGGACCGGATGGCAAAGGGAGTTGCGGATTCTCTAGAGGAGAGGAACTGATGAAGGAGGGATTGAGAAGAACACCCTGACCTGAACGCATCATGCTGGTGCTCTGTGTCCTCCGGGTAGAGACAATTGGGGATGGATAGAACCATTTGATCGGTTCCTGCAATGATGATGTGCTAGCTTGAGATGGTCGTCTTGGCGAGGATGTTGATAAGTGGGAGCAGAGTGAGGAAGCTGATGAGGGATAGGGAACAACCAAACTACCTGAGCCATTTTTTTTTTGAAAAGCCGGTTCTGTGGGAGCAGTAGAGGAGTGTTGCAACCATTTGTTAAATACATTAGCTTGAGTTAGAGCCTTGAGATGGGGACCATATGGGCCCTGGTCTTGTTTCAGCTCCACATTCCCCCCGCTCTACCACTGGAGAGACTTAAGTTTATAGGTTTGAGCCTCATGTCCTAACACAGCACAGAAAAAACTGAAAATGGATAAGCGCTCATATTTCACTACAATAGGTAGATCACCTTCCTTACCTTTATGGACCAAAAGGTATGGTTTTAGAGGTTATGCAATATCTAAGCTAACACGAACATGATAATACGGGTCGTATTCACCCACCTGTTGGCAAGGTTCATGACTAATAAACACACAAACTTTCTCAGCCAGTTGGCGTATAGTCTCTTCATGAAAATGTTTCTTTGATAAGTTGTATAGGTGAATCCAAAAAGGGTAGTGGTCAAAATGTATTTCATGAGCTGGTTGGGGGAGCACCCATTCTTCCATCAATACAAGGTGATCATCGAAATTCCAAGGCCGCTCGAAAAGGATTCGGTCCAGGTCGGTACGTTTATGAAACTTTGGAACAAACATATTCGTTTTCATGCAACCAAACTCAATTGTATCAGGGCCTACCTTCCACGCCCGTTTCATGGTACGGAGAAAAACAAAGACTTTAATGGGTTTTGTGTGGAGAAGTTTAAAGAGAAGACTATCACTCCAATCTTCCGGGGAAGGATTGGAAGGAAGATCTGTAATATCAACCAGCAAGCCATCAGTAGACAGATCATTAACACGCTAAGCAAGATGATCCAGACCCTCACCATGGAAAAGTTGTGTCGCAATGTCACCCATGAGGTTGGCATCCCTAAACTACATAGTGGGGGAATAATAGGGAGTGGTGAAAAAAGAGATGCATGGAGAAGTAGAACCAAGGTGCTAAGAGAAAGGGAAAAACCAGGTGGTATTGGAGCTAGGCAGCCAAGTTTAAGAAGTAGATAGAGTGGAAGATTTCAGCTTGTATGCACAAGAGGAGACTCCCACTAGTAGGCGAGAGTTATTTAAATATAGGTAAAAGAAAAGTGTTACAATGAATGCATACTAAATAAGTACCGATGTATTTATTTTAGTATCCTTTGTCAGGCATCATGTTGTGTGTCGGTAGGTGCGGATTTGGTGCTCCCTCTTGACAAATACCCAAAGTCCACCCACATTCAAGGGGATAAATCACATCGAAAAAGTGATTTACACTTTTGGGGGAGGTGATTTTCACTTTTGCACATGATGTATCCTCCCCTGCATGTGGGAGGACTTCAGTTGTTCGTTAAGGAGATGCACCAAATCCAAGGGGTGTGTCGGCTAGGAGATATTGTGATGTCACTACTTTTAGACAAGAGACGATTCCAGCCCTTCAAACTGGTTTGGATTTTATACGCTGACTCTATCGTCCTCTAACCTCAGCCGAGTGTCAAACGGGTAGAAACATCAGCACCAAAAGTGATTTACACTTTTGGGGGCCATGTGTAAATCACTTATGACACTGATGTGGCCTCCCCTTGACCTTGGCGGAGGTTAGCATCAGCATAGAAAATCCTTGCCACTTCAAAACGATAGTGGTGTTTGCTTAAATTTCTAATCACTTTCAATGCTGATGTGTCACTCCCTTGACCCCCAGTGGAGGTTAACCTACAAGGGGGAAGAGGACACAATCCTCCCTTTTAAATCTCTATACCAAATAGGTTTATTTTATTTTATTTTTTTAATAAACCTACTACCCGAAATTCCTATCTTTTGGAAGGCTGAATACTGTTGCCTATATTTATATGAGAGAAAAGTTATTTTCCTTTTTAATAAATATGTTTAAAACCTCTTAACTTCATCATATATGTTCCATGTAACATAAATCAATTATTTCAAAAGTTTGCATTGATAGTTTTCTGGCATTACCTCCCATTAATAGCTGCCCTTCAATTATAGGATTCACATATTAAATCTTAAAGCTAGGTTTTGTATGAACAAACCATGAAGCTAAAAAATAAATCATATTATTTTTTAATTAGTTCTTAAAAGTTTCCGCTGATGATGCATTGTCTTGGTCGGTACGGCACTGCATTTGTTACGTAGGGGTCACGGATTCAAGCCTATTCAGCGGCATTATATCTATAGTACTAGTTGTGCGTCGACGTTGGCTTCTCATGCCATGTTGCAAGTCTCGGGCTGAAATCATCTATGCCACCCCCCTATGGGACACTCAAGGGGGGAATCAATTCACTTTTTGGAGATTTTTGATTCCCCCCCTGAGTGTCCCATCAGGGGAGTGGCGTAGATGATTTCACGCCGTCCCACACCAGGTTGTGACAGTCTAATACGGAAAAAAAAAAGTCATCAAAGAAGTAATTTACGAGTTACAATTTAGGTGAATTGGCATCAACACTGTATTTAGTGATTCAAATGCCCCCAAAGATATAGTACGTCATAGTTATTTGTGAATACGCCTACTTTAAAGCAACTCCTATTCCATTTGTTTTACTTTTCATCTTGTGAGTCTAAAGGCCTCGTTAACTACAAATAGGTTGAGGAAATGTGTCACACATAGGTTAATAAATGCAAATGCATACTAAATAAGTACCCTTTATTTATCAAAGTAACCTTTTGTCAGGCACCATGTTGTGTGCTGGGTAGAACGTATCATGATATCACTCTATTAAGACAAGAGAATAAGAGATGATTCAAACCCTTCAAAATGGCTGGCGTTTACTTCAATTTTTTTATCAAATTTTCTTTCAAAAAAGCCCATCATCTGAAATTCCTATCTTTTAGAATCCTCAGGATTTGGTGTGCCCTCTTAAAGTGCCCTTAATAATGTGCCCCTTCATGAAGTGGGGAACACGTCATGTCAAGAAGTGATTTACATGCACCCCCAAAAAATTGTATATCATTTTTCAACGTGATATGCCCCCCACTGTATGGGGGGGGGGGGGACACGTTAGGATGAATGCTGTTGCATTTTATGAAATAAGTGATTTCATTTTTTTCTAATATGTTTAAAACCTCTAAACTTCAACATATATATCCCAGGCAACATAATTCGATTCTTTCAAAAGTTTGCATATATATATATATAATAATAATAATAATAATAATAATAATAATAAAAGAAGTAATTTCGAGTCAAAATTTAGGTGAGGTAGTATCAACACTATATTTAGTGAAATAGGTCTTGAATTCAAATGCCCTTGAAGATATAATACATCCCAGTTGTTTGTGGATGCACCTAAAACATCCCAGTTTATGGATGCACCTATTCTAATGAAACTCCTATCCTATCTGGTCTACTTGTTTGTCTCGGTGATTCTGAAGGCCTTGCTGAAACCCTCACGTGGGGTTTGAATCAACTCCAGTCTGAATGGAGAGATATCATGTTGTGTTGGGTTTGTGTCTTGAATTGTACCTGAGACGTAACTGTGATGATGTTTCTAAGAAAAACCCGAATATAACCTGTTTATGGGTGAAGGTGAGCAATGCAAAGAATAGGGTGATGGGGGTTTATATTTGACCAATCTGGGGTCCGGATTCGACTTGCGGAGAATAGGGTTTTGTGGGTTTATATTTGGGGTTTCTTGATTTTGATGCCACTACACTGTTCATTGTAATCTATGTTTTCGATCATAGTGAAAGCTCTCTCGCTGTTTTCGCCTATGGACATGGGCTTTAAGCTGAACAATGTAAATCAATTTTTTGTTTTTTTTATTTTTTATTTTCTTGTGATTGTTGTTTGAATTATTTTCTTTTTTATATTTTGTTGCATACGATATCAAACTTAGGTTTTTCGTACAAAAAAGGGTATCAGAGCTTTAAGTTTCAATTGGGGTTTTTCTCTTCGACATGGTAGAAAAGTACGAAATAGAGAAATTCGATGGGTAGAATAGTTTTAGTTTATAGTGCATGAAGATGTGTGCATTGTTGGATCAACAAGGACTCTCCAAATCTTTGTTGGAAAAGGAAAAACTTCATACGACAATGTTAGAAGATGACAAAGAAGAACTTGACATCAATGCACTGAACGTGATTCAGTTGTACTTAGCTGATAAAGTGTTTTGAGAGGTTGCAGATGAGGTGTCTACGGCTAAATTGTGACTCAAGTTGGAGAGCTTGTACATGACCAAGTCTCTCACGAATATGTTATATTTAAAACAATGCCTCTATACATCGTGGGTAAGAGAAGGTATGTCTTTGAAAGTCCATCTTGACAAATTCAATAAAATCATTGCGGATTTGAAAAATATTGATATTGAGATTGGTGATGATCAAGCTATCATTGTTCTATGCTTTTTACCTACATCATATGAACACTTTGTTAGGACTTTATTTTATGGAAATGATACCATCTCCATTGAAGATGTTAAAGAATCCTTGCATTCTAGGGAATTGAGGAAGAATGTGTTTAGAGAAGAGGGTGGATGGTAGATAGAAGATCTACTTACGAGAGGAAGAATAAAAGAAAAAAGTTCTGAAAGTGATAATGGTCAGTCTAGATCCAAATCTAGATCGAAAATGGAAAGTCGTTATTGTCATAAGCCAAGGAACTTCAGAAATGACTATCTAAAGTTCAAAGAGAAAAGGGAGGAGGAAGTTGTTGGCGTCGCATAAGAAAATTCTTCTAATAGTTTTGAAAATGTTCTATCAGTTATTTATTATAATGTATGTACAAATGAGAAATTGATACTTGACTCGGGTTGCTCCTATCATATGTACCAAAATCAAGATTAGTTTATAACTTACAAATTAGTGAATGGAGAATAATATGCCTTGTAAAACTGTAGAGATTGGAACTGTTCAAATCAAAATGCATGATAGTATAGTTAGGACTTGGACTGATGTTTGGCATACAATAGGATTGAAGAAAAATCTTATTTCTTTGGGTACTCTTGACTCCAATAATTGCAGGTGTACCGTTGAAGGTAAATTTATGAGAGTGTTGAAAGGTGCTTTGGTGGTTATGAGGAGACAATGGAATGATAATCTGTATGTGCTTCAGGAAAACATGGTTTTAGGTGCAACTACAATATCATCATCGGCTAATTCAAATTATAACATTACCCATCTATGGTATATGAGGTTAGGCCATTTGAGTGAAAGGGGTATGACAGAATTAAGCAAGAAAGACTTATAGACACAAATTTCGTGCCTATATCCGCAATACAAAAAATACGTAACAAATTCAATAAATGAATATTTGTATTAAATGAAATGAAACACAACTCTTTGATTTTTACACTCTTTTATAAAAAAAGTAAAAC